>JABXNX010003783.1:0-22357 GCA_014843695.1 Archivesica marissinica | reverse complement strand
ATATGGCTGTGAGATGTTTGTGTGATATGGCTGTGAGATGTGTGTAGTATATGGCTGTCAGATGTGTGTGGGACACACCTACCAGATGTGTGTGTGATATGGCTGTCAGATGTTTGTGAGATACGGCTTTCAGATGTTTGTGGATATGGCTGTCAGATGTTTGTGAGATATGGCTGTCAGGTGTTTCTGGATATGGCTGTGTGATGTTTGTGCGATATGGCTGTGAGATGTTTGTGGGATATGGCTGTGAGATGTTTGTGGGATATGGCTGTCAGATATTTGTGGGATATGGCTTTTAGATGTTTGTGGGATATGGCTGTAAGATGTTTGTGGGATATGGCTGTGAGATGTTTGTTGGATATGGCTGTGAGATGTTTGTGGGATATGGCTGTCAGATGTTTGTGTGATATGGCTGTGAGATGTTTGTGGCAATGGCTGTGAGATGTTTGTGAGATATGGCTTTTAGATGTTTGTGGGATATGGCTGTGAGATGTTTGTGGGGTACGGCTGTCAGATGTTTGTGCGATATGGCTGTCAGATGTTTGTGGGATATGGCTGTCAGATGGTTGTTGATATGGCTGTGAGATGTTTGTGCGATATGGCTGTGAGATGTTTGTGGATATGTCTGTCAGAGGTTTGTGTGATATGGCTATCAGATGGTTGTGGATATGGCTGTCAGATGTTTGTGAGATATGGCTGTCAGATGTTTGTGGGATATGGCTGTCAGATGTTTGTGGGATATGGCTGTCAGATGTTTGTGGGATATGGCTGTCAGATGTTTGTGAGATATGGCTTTCAGATGTTTGTGGATACGGCTATCAGATGTTTGTGGATATGGCTGTCAGATGTTTGTGCAATATGGTTGTGCGATATGGCTGTGAGATGTTTGTACGATATGGCTCTGAGATGTTTGTGGGATATGGCTTTCAGATGTTTTGTGGGATATGACTGTCAGATGTTTGTGGGATATGGCTTGAGATGTTTGTGGATAGGGCTGTGAGATGTTTGTGGGATATGGCTGTCAGATGTTTGTGGTATATGGCTGAGATGTTTGTGGGATATGGCTGTGAGATTATTTGTGGGATTTGACTGGCAGATGTTTGTGGTATATGGCTGTTTGTGGAATATGGCTTGAGATGTTTGTGGGATATGGCTGTTTGTTGGATATGGCTGTGAGATGTTTGTGGGATATTGCTGTCAGATGTTTGTGGGATATGGCTGTGAGATGTTTGTGTGATATGGCTGTGAGATGTGTGTAGTATATGGCTGTCAGATGTGTGTGGGACACACCTACCAGATGTGTGTGTGATATGGCTGTCAGATGTGTGTGCGATATGGCTGTCAGATGTTTGTGAGATACGGCTTTCAGATGTTTGTGGATATGGCTGTCAGATGTTTGTGAGATATGGCTGTCAGGTGTTTCTGGATATGGCTGTGTGATGTTTGGTCGATATGGCTGTGAGATGTTTGTGGGATATGGCTGTGAGATGTTTGTGGGATATGGCTGTCAGATATTTGTGGGATATGGCTTTTAGATGTTTGTGGGATATGGCTGTAAGATGTTTGTGGGATATGGCTGTGAGATGCTTGATGGATATGGCTGTGAGATGTTTGTGGGATATGGCTGTCAGATGTTTGTGCGATATGGCTGTCAGATGTTTGTGGGATATGGCTGTGAGATGTTTGTGAGATACGGCTTTCAGATGTTTGTGATATATGGCTGTCAGATGTTTGTGAGATATGGCTGTCAGGTGTTTCTGGATATGGCTGTGTGATGTTTGTGCGATATGGCTGTGAGATGTTTGTGGGATATGGCTGTGAGATGTTTTTGGGATATGGCTGTCAGATATTTGTGGGATATGGCTTTTAGATGTTTGTGGGATATGGCTGTAAGATGTTTGTGGGATATGGCTGTGAGATGCTTGTGAGATATGGCTGTGTGATGTTTGTGGGATATGGCTGTCAGATGTTTGTGCGATATGGCTGTCAGATGTTTGTGGGATATGGCTGTGAGATGTTTTGTGGGATATGGCTGTGAGATGTTTGTGAGATACGGCTTTCAGATGTTTGTGATATATGGCTGTCAAATGGTTGTGGATATGGCTTTCTGATGTCTGTGGGATATGGCTGTGAGATGTTTGTGTGATATGGCTGTGAGATGTTTGTGGCAATGGCTGTGAGATGTTTGTGAGATATGGCTTTTAGATGTTTGTGGGATATGGCTGTGAGATGTTTGTGGGGTACGGCTGTCAGATGTTTGTGCGATATGGCTGTCAGATGTTTGTGGGATATGGCTGTCAGATGGTTGTTGATATGGCTGTGAGATGTTTGTGGATATGTCTGTCAGAGGTTTGTGTGATATGGCTATCAGATGGTTGTGGATATGGCTGTCAGATGTTTGTGAGATATGGCTGTCAGATGTTTGTGGGATATGGCTGTCAGATGTTTGTGGGATATGGCTGTCAGATGTTTCTGGGATATGGCTGTCAGATGTTTGTGAGATATGGCTTTCAGATGTTTGTGGATACGGCTATCAGATGTTTGTGGATATGGCTGTCAGATGTTTGTGCAATATGGTTGTGCGATATGGCTGTGAGATGTTTGTACGATATGGCTCTGAGATGTTTGTGGGATATGGCTTTCAGATGTTTTGTGGGATATGACTGTCAGATGTTTGTGGGATATGGCTTGAGATGTTTGTGGATAGGGCTGTGAGATGTTTGTGGGATATGGCTGTCAGATGTTTGTGGTATATGGCTGAGATGTTTGTGGGATATGGCTGTGACATTATTTGTGGGATTTGACTGGCAGATGTTTGTGGTATATGGCTGTTTGTGGAATATGGCTTGAGATGTTTGTGGGATATGGCTGTTTGTTGGATATGGCTGTGAGATGTTTGTGGGATATTGCTGTCAGATGTTTGTGGGATATGGCTGTCAGATGTTGGTGGGATATGGCTGTGAGATGTTTGTGGGATATGGCTGTGAGATATGGCTTTCAGATGTTTGTGAGATATGGCTGTCAAGTGGTTGTGTATGTGGCTGTCAGATGTTTGTGGGATATGGCTGTCAGATATTTGTGGGATATGGCTGTCAGATGTTTGTGGGATATAGCTGTCAGATGTTTGTGAGATATGGCTTTCAGATGTTTGTGAGATATGGCTGTCAGATGGTTGTGGATATGGCTTTCAGATGTTTGTGGGATATGGCTTTCAGATGTTTGTGGGATATGGCTGTGAGATGTTTGTGGGATATGGCTGTGAGATGTTTGTGGATATGGCTGTGAGTTGTTTGTGTGATATGGCTGTTAGTTGTTTGTGGGATATGGCTGTGAGATGTTTGTGGGATATTGCTGTGAGATGCTTGTGGGATATGGCTATGAGATGTTTGTGGGATATGGCTGTCAGATGTTTGTGGGATACGGCTGTCAGATGTTTGTGGGATATGGCTGTCAGATGTTTGTGAGATGTTTGTGGGATATGGCTGTGAGATGTTTTGTGGGATATGGCTGTGAGATGTTTGTGAGATACGGCTTTCAGATGTTTGTGATATATGGCTGTCAGATGTTTGTGAGATATGGCTGTCAGGTGTTTCTGGATATGGCTGTGTGATGTTTGTGCGATATGGCTGTGAGATGTTTGTGGGATATGGCTGTGAGATGTTTTTGGGATATGGCTGTCAGATGTTTGTGCGATATGGCTGTCAGATGTTTGTGGGATATGGCTGTGTGATGTTTGTGGGATATGGCTGTCAGATGTTTGTGCGATATGGCTGTCAGATGTTTGTGGGATATGGCTGTGAGATGTTTTGTGGGATATGGCTGTGAGATGTTTGTGAGATACGGCTTTCAGATGTTTGTGATATATGGCTGTCAAATGGTTGTGGATATGGCTTTCTGATGTCTGTGGGATATGGCTGTGAGATGTTTGTGTGATATGGCTGTGAGATGTTTGTGGCAATGGCTGTGAGATGTTTGTGAGATATGGCTTTTAGATGTTTGTGGGATATGGCTGTGAGATGTTTGTGGGGTACGGCTGTCAGATGTTTGTGCGATATGGCTGTCAGATGTTTGTGGGATATGGCTGTCAGATGGTTGTTGATATGGCTGTGAGATGTTTGTGCGATATGGCTGTGAGATGTTTGTGGATATGTCTGTCAGAGGTTTGTGTGATATGGCTATCAGATGGTTGTGGATATGGCTGTCAGATGTTTGTGAGATATGGCTGTCAGATGTTTGTGGGATATGGCTGTCAGATGTTTGTGGGATATGGCTGTCAGATGTTTCTGGGATATGGCTGTCAGATGTTTGTGAGATATGGCTTTCAGATGTTTGTGGATACGGCTATCAGATGTTTGTGGATATGGCTGTCAGATGTTTGTGCAATATGGTTGTGCGATATGGCTGTGAGATGTTTGTACGATATGGCTCTGAGATGTTTGTGGGATATGGCTTTCAGATGTTTTGTGGGATATGACTGTCAGATGTTTGTGGGATATGGCTTGAGATGTTTGTGGATAGGGCTGTGAGATGTTTGTGGGATATGGCTGTCAGATGTTTGTGGTATATGGCTGAGATGTTTGTGGGATATGGCTGTGAGATTATTTGTGGGATTTGACTGGCAGATGTTTGTGGTATATGGCTGTTTGTGGAATATGGCTTGAGATGTTTGTGGGATATGGCTGTTTGTTGGATATGGCTGTGAGATGTTTGTGGGATATTGCTGTCAGATGTTTGTGGGATATGGCTGTCAGATGTTTGTGGGATATGGCTGTGAGATGTTTGTGGATATGGTGTTGTGTTTGTGGGTTTGTGGCTGTCAGATGTTTGTGGGATATGGCTGTCAGATATTTGTGGGATATGGCTGTCAGATGTTTGTGGGATATGGCTGTCAGATGTTTGTGAGATATGGCTTTCAGATGTTTGTGGATATGGCTGTCAGATGTTTGTGGATATGGCTTCAGTGTTTGTGGCTGTTTGTGGATATGGCTTTCAGATGTTTGTGGGATATGGCTTAGATGTTTGTGGGATATGGCTGTGAGATGTTTGTGGGATATGGCTGTGAGATGTTTGTGGATATGGCTGTGAGTGTTTGTGGATATGGCTTTAGTGTTTGTGGGATATGGCTGTAGTGTTGGGATATGGCTGTAGATGTTGTGGATATGGCTTCAGATGTTTGTGGGATATGGCTGTCAGATGTTTGTGGGATATGGCTGTGAGATGTTTGTGGGATATGGCTGTCAGATTGGTGTTTGTGAGATATGGTGTGTGTTTGTGGGATATGGCTGTCAGATATTTGTGGGATATGGCTGTCAGATGTTTGTGGGATATGGCTGTCAGATGTTTGTGAGATATGGCTTTCAGATGTTTGTGAGATATGGCTGTCAGATGGTTGTGGATATGGCTTTCAGATGTTTGTGGGATATGGCTTTCAGATGTTTGTGGGATATGGCTGTGAGATGTTTGTGGGATATGGCTGTGAGATGTTTGTGGATATGGCTGTGAGTTGTTTGTGTGATATGGCTGTTAGTTGTTTGTGGGATATGGCTGTGAGATGTTTGTGGGATATGGCTGTGAGATGTTTGTGGGATATGGCTGTGAGATGTTTGTGGGATATGGCTGTCAGATGTTTGTGGGATACGGCTGTCAGATGTTTGTGGGATATGGCTGTCAGATGTTTGTGAGATGTTTGTGGGATATGGCTGTCAGATGTTTGTGGGATATGGCTGTCAGATGTGTGTGCGATATGGCTGTCAGATGGTTGTGGACATGGCTGTTAGATGGTTATGGATATGGCTTTCTGATGTTTGTGGGATACGGCTGTGAGATGTTTGTGGGATATGGCTGTGAGATGTTTGTGGCAATGGCTGTGATATGTTTGTGGGATATGGCTTTTAGATGTGTGTGGGATATGGCTTTGAGATGTTTGTGGGATATGGCTGTGAGATGTTTGTGGATAGGGCTGTGAGATATTTGTGGGATATGGCTTTTAGATGTTTGTGGGATATGGCTGTGAGATGTTTGTGGGATATGGCTTTTAGATGTTTGTGGGATATAGCTGTGAGATGTTTGTGGGATATGGCTGTGAGAGTTTGTAGTATATGGCTGTCAGATGTGTGTGGGACACAGCTACCAGATGTGTGTGGGATATGGCTGTCAGATGTTTGTGCAATATGGTTGTGCAATATGGCTGTGAGATGTTTGTACGATATGGCTCCGAGATGTTTGTCGGATATGGCTTTCAGATGTTTTGTGGAATATGACTGTCAGATGTTTGTGGGATATGGCTTGAGATGTTTGTGGATAGGGCTGTGAGATGTTTGTGGGATATGGCTGTCAGATGTTTGTGGTATATGGCTGAGATGTTTGTGGGATATGGCTGTGAGATTATTTGTGGGATTTGACTGGCAGATGTTTGTGGTATATGGCTGTTTGTGGAATATGGCTTGAGATGTTTGTGGGATATGGCTGTTTGTTGGATATGGCTGTGAGATGTTTGTGGGATATTGCTGTCAGATGTTTGTGCAATATGGCTGTGAGATGTTTGTGGGATATGGCTGTGAGATGTTTGTTGGATATGGCTGTCAGTGTTTGTGGGATATGGCTGTGAGATGTTTTGTGGCATATGGCTGTGAGATGTTTGTGAGATATGGCTTTCAGGTGTTTGTGGATATGGCTATGAGGTGTTTGTGCGATATGCCTGTGAGATGTTTGTGGGATATGGCTGTGAGATGTTTGTGGGATATGGCTGTCAGATGTTTGTGGAATATGGCTTTTAGATGTTTGTGGGATATGGCTGTCAGATGTTTGTGGGATATGGCTGTCAGATGCTTGTGGCATATGGATGTGAGATGTTTTGTGGCATATGGCTGTGAGATGATTGTGAGATATGGCTTTCAGATGTTTGTGCAATATGGCTGTCAGATGTTTGTGGGATATGGCTGTCAGATGTTTTGTGGGATATGACTGTCAGATGTTTGTGGGATATGGCTGTTTGTTGGATATGGTTGTTTGTGGGATATGGCTTGATGTGTTTGTGGGATATGGCTGTTTGTTGGATATGGCTGTCAGATGTTTGTGGGATATGGCTGTGAGATGTTTGTGGAATTTGGCTGTCAGATGATTGTGGGATATGGCTGTGAGATGATTGTGCGATATGGCTGTCAGATGTTTGTGGGATATGGCTGTCAGATGTTTGTAGGATATGGCTGTCAGATGTGTGTGCGATATGGCTGTCAGATGTTTGTGAGATACGGCTTTCAGATGTTTGTGTATATGGCTGTCAGATGTTTGTGAGATATGGCTTTCAGGTGTTTGTGGATATGGCTGTGAGGTGTTTGTGCGATATGGCTGTGAGATGTTTGTGGGATATGGCTGTGAGATGTTTGTGGGATATGGCTGTCAGATGTTTGTGGGATATGGCTGTGAGATGTTTTGTGGCATATGGCTGTGAGATGTTTGTGAGATATGGCTTTCAGGTGTTTGTGGATATGGCTGTGAGGTGTTTGTGCGATATGGCTGTGAGATGTTTGTGGGATATGGCTGTGAGATGTTTGTGGGATATGGCTGTCAGATGTTGTTGGGATATGGCTTTTAGATGTTTGTGGGATATGGCTGTCAGATGTTTGTGGGATATGGCTGTGAGATGCTTGTGGGATATGGATGTGAGATGTTTGTGGGATATGGCTGTCAGATGTTTGTGCGATATGGCTGTCAGATGTTTGTGGGATATGGCTGTCAGATGTTTTGTGGGATATGACTGGCAGATGTTTGTGGGATATGGCTGTTTGTTGGATATGGCTGTTTGTGGCATATGGCTTGATGTGTTTGTGGGATATGGCTGTTTGTCTGATATGGCTGGGAGATGTTTGTGGGATATGGCTGTGAGATGTTTGTGTGATATGGCTGTCAGATGATTGTGGGATATGGCTGTGAGATGATTGTGCGATATGGCTGTCAGATGTTGGTGGGATTTGGCTGTCAGATGTTTGTGGGATATGGCTTTTAGATATTTGTGGGATATGGCTGTCAGATGTTTGTGGGATATGGCTGTGAGATGCTTGTGGGATATGGATGTGAGATGTTTGTGGGATATGGCTGTGAGATGTTTGTGGGATATGGCTGTCAGATGATTGCGGGATATGGCTGTGAGATGATTGTGCGATATGGCTGTCAGATGTTGGTGGGATTTGGCTGTCAGATGTTTGTGAGATATGGCTCTGAGATGTTTGTGGGATATGGCTGTGAGATGTTTTGTGGCATATGGCTGTGAGATGATTGTGAGATATGGCTTTCAGATGTTTGTGCAATATGGCTGTCAGATGTTTGTGGGATATGACTGTCAGATGTTTGTGGGATATGGCTGTTTGTTGGATATGGTTGTTTGTGGGATATGGCTTGATGTGTTTGTGGGATATGGCTGTTTGTTGGATATGGCTGTCAGATGTTTGTGGGATATGGCTGTCAGATGTTTGTGGGATATGGCTGTCAGATGATTGTGGGATATGGCTGTCAGATGTTTGTGGGATATGGCTGTCAGATGTTTGTGAGATGTTTGTGGGATATGGCTGTCAGATGTTTGTGAGATACGGCTTTCAGATGTTTGTGTATATGGCTGTCAGATGTTTGTGAGATATGGCTTTCAGGTGTTTGTGCGATATGGCTGTAAGATGTTTGTGGGATATGGCTGTGAGATGTTTGTGGGATATGGCTGTCAGATGTTTGTGGGATATGGCTGTGAGATGTTTTGTGGCATATGGCTGTGAGATGTTTGTGAGATATGGCTTTCAGGTGTTTGTGGATATGGCTGTGAGGTGTTTGTGCGATATGGCTGTGAGATGTTTGTGGGATATGGCTGTGAGATGTTTGTGGGATATGGCTGTCAGATGTTGTTGGGATATGGCTTTTAGATGTTTGTGGGATATGGCTGTCAGATGTTTGTGGGATATGGCTGTGAGATGCTTGTGGGATATGGATGTGAGATGTTTGTGGGATATGGCTGTCAGATGTTTGTGCGATATGGCTGTCAGATGTTTGTGGGATATGGCTGTCAGATGTTTTGTGGGATATTACTGGCAGATGTTTGTGGGATATGGCTGTTTGTTGGATATGGCTGTTTGTGGCATATGGCTTGATGTGTTTGTGGGATATGGCTGTTTGTTGGATATGGCTGGGAGATGTTTGTGGGATATGGCTGTGAGATGTTTGTGGGATATGGCTGTCAGATGATTGTGGGATATGGCTGTGAGATGATTGTGCGATATGGCTGTCAGATGTTGGTGGGATTTGGCTGTCAGATGTTTGTGGGATATGGCTTTTAGATATTTGTGGGATATGGCTGTCAGATGTTTGTGGGATATGGCTGTGAGATGCTTGTGGGATATGGATGTGAGATGTTTGTGGGATATGGCTGTGAGATGTTTGTGGGATATGGCTGTCAGATGATTGCGGGATATGGCTGTGAGATGATTGTGCGATATGGCTGTCAGATGTTGGTGGGATTTGGCTGTCAGATGTTTGTGAGATATGGCTCTGAGATGTTTGTGGGATATGGCTGTCAGATGTTTGTGGAATATGGCTGTGAGATGTTTGTGGGATATGGCTTTTAGATGTTTGTGGGATATGACTGAGATGCTTGTGGGATATGGCTGTCAGATGTTTGTGGGATATGGCTGTCAGATGTTTGTGCGATATGCCTGTCAGATGTTTGTGGGATATGGCTGTCAGATGTTTGGGGGATATGGCTGTCAGATGTTTGTGGGATATGGCTGTTTGTGGGATATGTCTTTAGATGTTTGTGGATATCATTGTGTATAAACTAGGATATCATTGTATATACTGTTGGATATTATTGTACATACTGGAGGATATCATTGTATATACTGTAGTATATCATTGTATACTGTTGGACATCATTGTATATATTATCATTGTATGTACTGTAGGATATCATTGTATATACTGTAGGATATTATTGTATATACTGTAGGATATCATTGTTTGTACTGTAGGATATCATTGTATATACTGTAGGATATCATTGTATGTACTGTAGGATATTATTGTATATACTGTAGGATATCATTGTTTGTACTGTAGGATATTATTGTATATACTGTAGGATATTATTGTATATACTGTAGGATATCATTGTTTGTACTGTAGGATATTATTGTATATACTGTAGGATATCATTGTATGTACTGTAGGATATCATTGTATATACTGTAGGATATTATTGTATATACTGTAGGATATCATTGTTTGTACTGTAGGATATTATTGTATATACTGTAGGATATTATTGTATATACTGTAGGATATCATTGTATATACTGTAGGATGTCATTGTATATACTGTAGGATATCATTGTTTGTACTGTAGGATATCATTGTATATACTGTAGGATATCATTGTATATACTGTAGGATATTATTGTATATACTGCAGGATATCATTGTATCTACTGTAGGATATCATTGTATATACTGTAGGATATTATTGTATATACTGTAGGATATTATTGTATATACTGTAGGATATCATTGTATATATTGTAGGATATTGTTGTATATACTGTAGGATATTATTGTATATGCTGTAGGATATCATTGTATATACTGTAGGATATCATTGTATATACTGTAGGATATCATTGTATATACTGTAGGATATCGTTGTATATACTGTAGGATATCATTGTATATACTGTAGGATATCATTGTATATACTGTAGGATATCATTGTATATACTGTAGGATATCATTGTATATACTGTAGGATATCGTTGTATATACTGTAGGATATCATTGTATATACTGTAGGATATCGTTGTATATACTGTAGGATATCATTGTATATACTGTAGGATATCATTGTATATACTGTAGGATATCATTGTATATACTGTAGGATATCATTGTATATACTGTAGGATATCATTGTATATACTGTAGGATATCATTGTATATACTGTAGGATATCATTGTATATACTGTAGGATATCATTGTATATACTGGAGGATATCATTGTATATACTGTAGGATATCATTGTATATACTGTAGGATATCATTGTATATACTGTAGGATATCATTGTATATACTGTAGGATATCATTGTATATACTGTAGGATATCATTGTATATACTGTAGGATATCATTGTATATACTGTAGGATATCATTGTATATACTGTAGGATATCATTGTATATACTGTAGGATATCATTGTATATACTGTAGGATATCATTGTATATACTGTAGGATATCATTGTATATACTGTAGGATATCATTGTATATACTGTAGGATATCATTGTATATACTGTAGGATATTATTGTATATACTGTAGGATATCATTGTATATACTGTAGGATATCATTGTATATATGTAGATATCATTGTATATACTGTAGGATATCATTGTATATACTGTAGGATATCATTGTATATACTGTAGGATATCATTGTATATACTGTAGGATATCATTGTATATACTGTAGGATATCATTGTATATACTGTAGGATATCATTGTATATACTGTAGGATATCATTGTATATACTGTAGGATATCATTGTATATACTGTAGGATATCATTGTATATACTGTAGGATATCATTGTATATACTGTAGGATATCATTGTATATACTGTAGGATATCATTGTATATACTGTAGGATATCATTGTATATACTGTAGGATATCATTGTATATACTGTAGGATATCATTGTATATACTGTAGGATATCATTGTATATACTGTAGGATATCATTGTATATACTGTAGGATATCATTGTATATACTGTAGGATATCATTGTATATACTGTAGGATATCATTGTATATACTGTAGGATATCATTGTATATACTGTAGGATATCATTGTATATACTGTAGGATATCATTGTATATACTGTAGGATATCATTGTATATACTGTAGAATATCATTGTATATACTGTAGGATATCATTGTATGTACTGTAGGATATCATTGTGTGTACTGTAGGATATCATTGTATATACTGTAGGATATCATTGTATATACTGTAGGATATCATTGTATATACTGTAGGATATCATTGTATATACTGTAGGATATCATTGTATATACTGTAGGATATTATTGTATATACTGTAGGATATCATTGTATATACTGTAGAATATTATTGTATATATTGTAGAATATCATTGTATATACTGTAGGATATCATTGTATGTACTGTAGGATATCGTTGTATATACTGTAGGATATCATTGTATATACTGTAGGATATCATTGTATATACTGTAGGATATCATTGTATATACTGTAGGATATCATTGTATATACTGTAGGATATCATTGTATATACTGTAGGATATCATTGTATATACTGTAGGATATCATTGTATGTACTGTAGGATATCATTGTATATACTGTAGGATATCATTGTATATACTGTAGGATATCATTGTATATACTGTAGGATATCATTGTATATACTGTAGGATATCATTGTATATACTGTAGGATATCATTGTATATACTGTAGGATATCATTGTATATACTGTAGGATATCATTGTATATAATGTAGGATATCATTGTATATACTGTAGGATATCATTGTATATACTGTAGGATATCATTGTATGCCTATGTACTGTAGGATATCATTGTATATACTGTAGGATATCATTGTATATACTGTAGGATATCATTGTATATACTGTTGGATATCATTGTATATACTGTAGGATATCATTGTATATACTGTAGCATAGCATTGTATGTACTGTAGGATATCATTGTATATACTGTAGGATAGCATTGTTTATAATGTAGGATATCATTGTATATACTGTAGGATATCATTGATATACTGTAGGATATACTGTAGGATATCATTGTATGCCTATGTACTGTAGGATATCATTGTATATACTGTAGGATATCATTGTATATACTGTAGGATATCATTGTATATACTGTAGGATATCATTGTATATACTGTTGGATATCATTGTACATACTGGAAGATATCATTGTATATACTGTAGGATATCATTGTATATACTGTAGGATATCATTGTATATATTGTAGAATATAACTGTATATACTGTAGGATATCATTGTACATACTGGAGGATATCATTGTATATACTGTAGGATATCATTGTATGTACTGTAGGATATCATTGTATATACTGTAGGATATCATTGTATATACTGTAGGATATCATTGTATATACTGTAGGATATCATTGTATATACTGTAGGATATTATTGTATATATTGTAGGATATCATTGTATATACTGTAGGATATCATTGTATATACTGTAGGATATTATTGTATATACTGTAGGATATCATTGTATATACTGTAGGATATCATTGTATATACTGTAGGATATCATTGTATATACTGTAGGATATCATTGTATATACTGTAGGATATCATTGTATATACTGTAGGATATCATTGTATATACTGTAGGATATCATTGTATATACTGTAGGATATCATTGTATATACTGTAGGATATTATTGTATATACTGTAGGATATCATTGTATATACTGTAGGATATCATTGTATATACTGTAGGATATCATTGTATATACTGTAGGATATCATTGTATATACTGTAGGATATCATTGTATATACTGTAGGATATCATTGTATATACTGTAGGATATTATTGTATATACTGTAGGATATCATTGTATATACTGTAGGATATCATTGTATATACTGTAGGATATCATTGTATATACTGTAGGATATCATTGTATATACTGTAGGATATCATTGTATATACTGTAGGATATCATTGTATATACTGTAGGATATCATTGTATATACTGTAGGATATCATTGTATATACTGTAGGATATCATTGTATATACTGTAGGATATCATTGTATATACTGTAGGATATCATTGTATATACTGTAGGATATCATTGTATATACTGTAGGATATCATTGTATATACTGTAGGATATCATTGTATATACTGTAGGATATCATTGTATATACTGTAGGATATCATTGTATATACTGTAGGATATCATTGTATATACTGTAGGATATCATTGTATATACTGTAGGATATCATTGTATATACTGTAGGATATCATTGTATATACTGTAGGATATCATTGTATATACTGTAGGATATCATTGTATATACTGTAGGATATCATTGTATATACTGTAGGATATCATTGTATATACTGTAGGATATCATTGTATATACTGTAGGATATCATTGTATATACTGTAGGATATCATTGTATATACTGTAGGATATACTGTAGGATATCATTGTATATTACTGTAGGATATCATTGTATATACTGTAGGATATCATTGTATATACTGTAGGATATCATTGTATATACTGTAGGATATCATTGTATATACTGTAGGATATCATTGTATATACTGTAGGATATCATTGTATATACTGTAGGATATCATTGTATATACTGTAGGATATCATTGTATATACTGTAGGATATCATTGTATATACTGTAGGATATCATTGTATATACTGTAGGATATCATTGTATATACTGTAGGATATCATTGTATATACTGTAGGATATCATTGTATATACTGTAGGATATCATTGTATATACTGTAGGATATCATTGTATATACTGTAGGATATCATTGTATATACTGTAGGATTATTGTATATTGTAGGATATCATTGTATATACTGTAGGATATCATTGTATATACTGTAGGATATCATTGTATATACTGTAGGATATCATTGTATATACTGTAGGATATCATTGTATATACTGTAGGATATCATTGTATATACTGTAGGATATCATTGTATATACTGTAGGATATCATTGTATATACTGTAGGATATCATTGTATATACTGTAGGATATCATTGTATATACTGTAGGATATCATTGTATATACTGTAGGATATCATTGTATATACTGTAGGATATCATTGTATATACTGTAGGATATTATTGTATATACTGTAGGATATCATTGTATATACTGTAGGATATCATTGTATATACTGTAGGATATCATTGTATATACTGTAGGATATCATTGTATATACTGTAGGATATCATTGTATATACTGTAGGATATCATTGTATATACTGTAGGATATCATTGTATATACTGTAGGATATCATTGTATATACTGTAGGATATCATTGTATATACTGTAGGATATCATTGTATATACTGTAGGATATCATTGTATATACTGTAGGATATCATTGTATATACTGTAGGATATCATTGTATATACTGTAGGATATCATTGTATATACTGTAGGATATCATTGTATATACTGTAGGATATCATTGTATATACTGTAGGATATCATTGTATATACTGTAGGATATCATTGTATATACTGTAGGATATCATTGTATATACTGTAGGATATCATTGTATATACTGTAGGATATCATTGTACATACTGTAGGATATCATTGTATATACTGTAGGATATCATTGTATATACTGTAGGATATCATTGTATATACTGTAGGATATCATTGTATATACTGTAGGATATCATTGTATATACTGTAGGATATCATTGTATATACTGTAGGATATCATTGTATATACTGTAGGATATCATTGTATATACTGTAGGATATCATTGTATGTACTGTAGGATATCATTGTATGTACTGTAGGATATCATTGTATATACTGTAGGATATCATTGTATATACTGTAGGATATCATTGTATATACTGTAGGATATCATTGTATATACTGTAGGATATCATTGTATATACTGTAGGATATTATTGTATATACTGTAGGATATCATTGTATATACTGTAGGATATCATTGTATATACTGTAGAATATCATTGTATATACTGTAGGATATCATTGTTTGTACTGTAGGATATCGTTGTATATACTGTAGGATATCATTGTATATACTGTAGGATATCATTGTATATACTGTAGGATATCATTGTATATACTGTAGGATATCATTGTATATACTGTAGGATATCATTGTATATACTGTAGGATATCATTGTATATACTGTAGGATATCATTGTATGTACTGTAGGATATCATTGTATATACTGTAGGATATCATTGTATATACTGTAGGATATCATTGTATATACTGTAGGATAGTATTGTATATACTGTAGGATATCATTGTATATACTGTAGAATATCATTGTATATACTGTAGGATATCATTGTATATACTGTAGGATATCATTGTATATACTGTAGGATATCATTGTATATACTGTAGGATATCATTGTATATACTGTAGGATATCATTGTATATACTGTAGGATATCATTGTATATACTGTAGGATATCATTGTATATACTGTAGGATATCATTGTATATACTGTAGGATATCATTGTATATTACTGTAGGATATCATTGTATATACTGTAGGATATCATTGTATATACTGTAGGATATCATTGTATATACTGTAGGATATCATTGTATATACTGTAGGATATCATTGTATATACTGTAGGATATCATTGTATATACTGTAGGATATCATTGTATATACTGTAGGATATCATTGTATATACTGTAGGATATCATTGTATATACTGTAGGATATCATTGTATACTGTAGGATATACTGTAGGATATCATTGTATGATGTACTGTAGGATATCATTGTATATACTGTAGGATATCATTGTATATACTGTAGGATATCATTGTATATACTGTAGGATATCATTGTATATACTGTAGGATATCATTGTATATACTGTAGGATATCATTGTATATACTGTAGGATATCATTGTATATATTGTAGAATATAATTGTATATACTGTAGGATATCATTGTACATACTGGAGGATATCATTGTATATACTGTAGGATATCATTGTATATACTGTAGGATATCATTGTATATACTGTAGGATATCATTGTATATACTGTAGGATATCATTGTATATACTGTAGGATATCATTGTATATACTGTAGGATATCATTGTATATACTGTAGGATATTATTGTATATACTGTAGGATATCATTGTATATACTGTAGGATATCATTGTATATACTGTAGGATATCATTGTATATACTGTAGGATATCATTGTATATACTGTAGGATATCATTGTATATACTGTAGGATATTATTGTATATACTGTAGGATATCATTGTATATACTGTAGGATATCATTGTATATACTGTAGGATATCATTGTATATACTGTAGGATATCATTGTATATACTGTAGGATATCATTGTATATACTGTAGGATATTATTGTATATACTGTAGGATATCATTGTATATACTGTAGGATATCATTGTATATACTGTAGGATATCATTGTATATACTGTAGGATATCATTGTATATACTGTAGGATATCATTGTATATACTGTAGGATATCATTGTATATACTGTAGGATATCATTGTATATACTGTAGGATATCATTGTATATACTGTAGGATATCATTGTATATACTGTAGGATATCATTGTATATTACTGTAGGATATCATTGTATATACTGTTGGATATCATTGTATATACTGTAGGATATCATTGTATATACTGTAGGATATCATTGTATATACTGTAGGATATCATTGTATATACTGTAGGATATCATTGTATATACTGTAGGATATCATTGTATATACTGTAGGATATCATTGTATATACTGTAGGATATCATTGTATATACTGTAGGATATCATTGTATATACTGTAGGATATCATTGTATATACTGTAGGATATCATGTATATACTGTAGGATATCATTGTATATACTGTAGGATATCATTGTATATACTGTAGGATATCATTGTATATACTGTAGGATATCATTGTATATACTGTAGGATATCATTGTATATACTGTAGGATATCATTGTATATACTGTAGGATATCATTGTATATACTGTAGGATATCATTGTATATACTGTAGGATATCATTGTATATACTGTAGGATATCATTGTATATACTGTAGGATATCATTGTATATACTGTAGGATATCATTGTATATACTGTAGGATATCATTGTATATACTGTAGGATATCATTGTATATACTGTAGGATATCATTGTATATACTGTAGGATATCATTGTATATACTGTAGGATATTATTGTATATACTGTAGGATATCATTGTATGTACTGTAGGATATTATTGTATATACTGTAGGATATCATTGTATATACTGTAGGATATCATTGTATATACTGTAGGATATCATTGTATATACTGTAGGATATTATTGTATATACTGTAGGATATCATTGTATATACTGTAGGATATCATTGTATATACTGTAGGATATCATTGTATATACTGTAGGATATCATTGTATATACTGTAGGATATCATTGTATATACTGTAGGATATCATTGTATATACTGTAGGATATCATTGTATATACTGTAGGATATCATTGTATATACTGTAGGATATCATTGTATATACTGTAGGATATCATTGTATATACTGTAGGATATCATTGTATATACTGTAGGATATCATTGTATATACTGTAGGATATCATTGTATATACTGTAGGATATCATTGTATATACTGTAGGATATCATTGTATATACTGTAGGATATCATTGTATATACTGTAGGATATCATTGTATATACTGTAGGATATCATTGTATATACTGTAGGATATCATTGTATATACTGTAGGATATCATTGTATATACTGTAGGATATCATTGTATATACTGTAGGATATTATTGTATATACTGTAGGATATCATTGTATATACTGTAGGATATCATTGTATATATTGTAGAATATCATTGTATATACTGTAGGATATCATTGTTGTACTGTAGGATATCGTTGTATATACTGTAGGATATCATTGTATATACTGTAGGATATCATTGTATATACTGTAGGATATCATTGTATATACTGTAGGATATCATTGTATATACTGTAGGATATCATTGTATGTACTGTAGGATATCATTGTATATACTGTAGGATATCATTGTATATACTGTAGGATATCATTGTATGTACTGTAGGATATCATTGTATATACTGTAGGATATCATTGTATATACTGTAGGATATCATTGTATATACTGTAGGATATCATTGTATATACTGTAGGATATCATTGTATATACTGTAGGATATCATTGTATATACTGTAGGATATCATTGTATATACTGTAGGATATCATTGTATATACTGTAGGATATCATTGTATATACTGTAGGATATCATTGTATATACTGTAGGATATCATTGTATATACTGTAGGATATCATTGTATATACTGTAGGATATCATTGTATATTACTGTAGGATATCATTGTATATACTGTAGGATATCATTGTATATACTGTAGGATATCATTGTATATACTGTTGGATATCATTGTATATACTGTAGGATATCATTGTATATACTGTAGGATATCATTGTATATACTGTAGGATATCATTGTATATACTGTAGGATATTATTGTATATACTGTAGGATATCATTGTATATACTGTAGGATATCATTGTATATACTGTAGGATATCATTGTATATACTGTAGGATATCATTGGATATACTGTAGGATATCATTGTATATACTGTAGGATAGCATTGTATATAATGTAGGATATCATTGTATATACTGTAGGATATCATTGTATATACTGTAGGATATCATTGTATGCCTATGTACTGTAGGATATCATTGTATATACTGTAGGATATCATTGTATATACTGTAGGATATCATTGTATATACTGTAGGATATCATTGTATATACTGTAGGATATCATTGTATACTGTAGGATATCTTGTATTACTGTAGGATATCATTGTATATACTGTAATATACTGTAGGATATCATTGTATGTATGTACTGTAGGATATCATTGTATATACTGTAGGATATCATTGTATATACTGTAGGATATCATTGTATATACTGTAGGATATCATTGTATATACTGTAGGATATCATTGTACATACTGGAGGATATCATTGTATATACTGTAGGATATCATTGTATATACTGTAGGATATCATTGTATATATTGTAGAATATAACTGTATATACTGTAGGATATCATTGTACATACTGGAGGATATCATTGTATATACTGTAGGATATCATTGTATATACTGTAGGATATCATTGTATATACTGTAGGATATCATTGTATATACTGTAGAATATCATTGTATATACTGTAGGATATCATTGTATGTACTGTAGGATATCATTGTATATACTGTAGGATATCATTGTATATACTGTAGGATATCATTGTATATACTGTAGAATATTATTGTATATATTGTAGGATATCATTGTTTGTACTGTAGGATATTATTGTATATACTGTAGGATATTATTGTATATACTGTAGGATATCATTGTATATACTGTAGGATATTATTGTATATACTGTAGGATATCATTGTTTGTACTGTAGGATATTATTGTATATACTGTAGGATATCATTGTATATACTGTAGGATAACATTGTATATACTGTAGGATATTATTGTATATACTGTAGGATATCATTGTTTGTACTGTAGGATATTATTGTATATACTGTAGGATATCATTGTATATACTGTAGGATATCATTGTATATACTGTAGAATATTATTGTATATATTGTAGGATATCATTGTTTGTACTGTAGGATATTATTGTATATACTGTAGGATATTATTGTATATACTGTAGGATATCATTGTATATACTGTAGGATATTATTGTATATACTGTAGGATATCATTGTTTGTACTGTAGGATATTATTGTATATACTGTAGGATATCATTGTATATACTGTAGGATAACATTGTATATACTGTAGGATATTATTGTATATACTGTAGGATATCATTGTTTGTACTGTAGGATATTATTGTATATACTGTAGGATATCATTGTATATACTGTAGGATATCATTGTATATACTGTAGGATATTGTTGTATATACTGTAGGATATTATTGTATATACTGTAGGATATCATTGTATATACTGTAGGATATCATTGTATATACTGTAGGATATCGTTGTATATACTGTAGGATATCATTGTATATACTGTAGGATATCATTGTATATACTGTAGGATATCATTGTATATACTGTAGGATATCATTGTATATACTGTAGGATATCATTGTATATACTGTAGGATATCATTGTATATACTGTAGGATATCATTGTATATACTGTAGGATATCATTGTATATACTGTAGGATATCATTGTATATACTGTAGGATATCATTGTATATACTGTAGGATATCATTGTATATACTGTAGGATATCATTGTATATACTGTAGGATATCATTGTATATACTGTAGGATATCATTGTATATACTGTAGGATATCATTGTATATACTGTAGGATATCATTGTATATACTGTAGGATATTTCATTGTATATACTGTAGGATATCATTGTATATACTGTAGGATATCATTGTATATACTGTAGGATATCATTGTATATACTGTAGGATATCATTGTATATACTGTAGGATATCATTGTATATACTGTAGGATATCATTGTATTATGTGGATATCTTGTATTACTGTAGGATATCATTGTATATACTGTAGGATATCATTGTATATACTGTAGGATATCATTGTATATACTGTAGGATATCATTGTATATACTGTAGGATATCATTGTATATACTGTAGGATATCATTGTATATACTGTAGGATATCATTGTATATACTGTAGGATATCATTGTATATACTGTAGGATATCATTGTATATACTGTAGGATATCATTGTATATACTGTAGGATATCATTGTATATACTGTAGGATATCATTGTATATACTGTAGGATATCATTGTATATACGTAGATATCATTGTATATACTGTAGGATATCATTGTATATACTGTAGGATATCATTGTATATACTGTAGGATATCATTGTATATACTGTAGGATATCATTGTATATACTGTAGGATATCATTGTATATACTGTAGGATATCATTGTATATACTGTAGGATATCATTGTATATACTGTAGGATATCATTGTATATACTGTAGGATATCATTGTATATACTGTAGGATATCATTGTATATACTGTAGGATATCATTGTATATACTGTAGGATATCATTGTATATACTGTAGGATATCATTGTATATACTGTAGGATATCATTGTATATACTGTAGGATATCATTGTATATACTGTAGGATATCATTGTATATACTGTAGGATATCATTGTATATACTGTAGGATATCATTGTATATACTGTAGGATATCATTGTATATACTG
>JABXNX010003782.1:0-22365 GCA_014843695.1 Archivesica marissinica | reverse complement strand
TGTCTTACACAGGTACACGTATGATATAACCAAGTGTTCTTGTAGGTACACGTATGATATAACCAAGTGTTCTTGTCTTACACAGGTACATGTATGATATAACCAAGTGTTCTTGTAGGTACACGTATGATATAACCAAGTGTTCTTGTCTTACATAGGTACATGTATGATATAACCAAGTGTTCTTGCCTTAAATAGGTACACGTATGATATAACCAAGTGTTCTTGCCTTAAATAGGTACACGTATGATATAACCAAGTGTTCTTGCCTTACACAGGTACATGTATGATATAACCAAGTGTTCTTGTCTTACACAGGTACATGTATGATATAACCAAGTGTTCTTGCCTTACACAGGTACATGTATGATATAACCAAGTGTTCTTGCCTTACACAGGTACATGTATGATATAACCAAGTGTTCTTGTCTTACACAGGTACATGTATGATATAACCAAGTGTTCTTGTCTTACACAGGTACATGTATGATATAACCAAGTGTTCTTGTAGGTACACGTATGATATAACCAAGTGTTCTTGTCTTACACAGGTACATGTATGATATAACCAAGTGTTCTTGCCTTACACAGGTACATGTATGATATAACCAAGTGTTCTTGCTTACACAGTACATGTATGATATAACCAAGTGTTCTTGTCTTACACAGGTACATGTATGATATAACCAAGTGTTCTTGCCTTACACAGGTACATGTATGATATAACCAAGTGTTCTTGCCTTACACAGGTACACGTATGATATAACCAAGTGTTCTTGTAGGTACATGTATGATATAACCAAGTGTTCTTGTCTTACACAGGTACATGTATGATATAACCAAGTGTTCTTGTCTTACACAGGTACACGTATGATATAACCAAGTGTTCTTGTAGGTACATGTATGATATAACCAAGTGTTCTTGTCTTACACAGGTACACGTATGATATAACCAAGTGTTCTTGTCTTACAAGGTACATGTATGATATAACCAAGTGTTCTTGTAGGTACACGTATGATATAACCAAGTGTTCTTGTAGGTACATGTATGATATAACCAAGTGTTCTTGTAGGTACACGTATGATATAACCAAGTGTTCTTGTAGGTACATGTATGATATAACCAAGTGTTCTTGTCTTACACAGGTACATGTATGATATAACCAAGTGTTCTTGTCTTACACAGGTACACGTATGATATAACCAAGTGTTCTTGTAGGTACATGTATGATATAACCAAGTGTTCTTGCCTTACACAGGTACATGTATGATATAACCAAGTGTTCTTGTCTTACACAGGTACATGTATGATATAACCAAGTGTTCTTGTAGGTACATGTATGATATAACCAAGTGTTCTTGCCTTACACAGGTACATGTATGATATAACCAAGTGTTCTTGCCTTACACAGGTACATGTATGATATAACCAAGTGTTCTTGTCTTACACAGGTACATGTATGATATAACCAAGTGTTCTTGTAGGTACATGTATGATATAACCAAGTGTTCTTGTCTTACACAGGTACATGTATGATATAACCAAGTGTTCTTGCCTTACACAGGTACATGTATGATATAACCAAGTGTTCTTGTAGGTACATGTATGATATAACCAAGTGTTCTTGTCTTACACAGGTACATGTATGATATAACCAAGTGTTCTTGTAGGTACATGTATGATATAACCAAGTGTTCTTGTCTTACACAGGTACATGTATGATATAACCAAGTGTTCTTGTCTTACACAGGTACATGTATGATATAACCAAGTGTTCTTGTAGGTACATGTATGATATAACCAAGTGTTCTTGCCTTACACAGGTACATGTATGATATAACCAAGTGTTCTTGTCTTACACAGGTACACGTATGATATAACCAAGTGTTCTTGCCTTACACAGGTACATGTATGATATAACCAAGTGTTCTTGTAGGTACACGTATATATAACCAAGTGTTCTTGTAGGTACATGTATGATATAACCAAGTGTTCTTGTCTTACACAGGTACACGTATGATATAACCAAGTGTTCTTGTAGGTACACGTATGATATAACCAAGTGTTCTTGTAGGTACACGTATGATATAACCAAGTGTTCTTGTCTTACACAGGTACATGTATGATATAACCAAGTGTTCTTGTCTTACACAGGTACACGTATGATATAACCAAGTGTTCTTGTAGGTACATGTATGATATAACCAAGTGTTCTTGCCTTACACAGGTACATGTATGATATAACCAAGTGTTCTTGTCTTACACAGGTACATGTATGATATAACCAAGTGTTCTTGTCTTACACAGGTACATGTATGATATAACCAAGTGTTCTTGTAGGTACATGTATGATATAACCAAGTGTTCTTGTAGGTACATGTATGATATAACCAAGTGTTCTTGTAGGTACACGTATGATATAACCAAGTGTTCTTGCCTTACACAGGTACATGTATGATATAACCAAGTGTTCTTGTCTTACACAGGTACATGTATGATATAACCAAGTGTTCTTGTAGGTACACGTATGATATAACCAAGTGTTCTTGTCTTACACAGGTACATGTATGATATAACCAAGTGTTCTTGTCTTACACAGGTACACGTATGATATAACCAAGTGTTCTTGTAGGTACATGTATGATATAACCAAGTGTTCTTGTAGGTACATGTATGATATAACCAAGTGTTCTTGCCTTACACAGGTACATGTATGATATAACCAAGTGTTCTTGCCTTACACAGGTACATGTATGATATAACCAAGTGTTCTTGTAGGTACATGTATGATATAACCAAGTGTTCTTGCCTTACACAGGTACATGTATGATATAACCAAGTGTTCTTGCCTTACACAGGTACACGTATGATATAACCAAGTGTTCTTGCCTTACACAGGTACACGTATGATATAACCAAGTGTTCTTGCCTTACACAGGTACATGTATGATATAACCAAGTGTTCTTGTCTTACACAGGTACATGTATGATATAACCAAGTGTTCTTGTCTTACACAGGTACATGTATGATATAACCAAGTGTTCTTGTCTTACACAGGTACACGTATGATATAACCAAGTGTTCTTGCCTTACACAGGTACATGTATGATATAACCAAGTGTTCTTGTCTTACACAGGTACACGTATGATATAACCAAGTGTTCTTGTCTTACACAGGTACATGTATGATATAACCAAGTGTTCTTGTAGGTACATGTATGATATAACCAAGTGTTCTTGCCTTACACAGGTACATGTATGATATAACCAAGTGTTCTTGTCTTACACAGGTACACGTATGATATAACCAAGTGTTCTTGTCTTACACAGGTACATGTATGATATAACCAAGTGTTCTTGTCTTACACAGGTACATGTATGATATAACCAAGTGTTCTTGCCTTACACAGGTACATGTATGATATAACCAAGTGTTCTTGTCTTACACAGGTACATGTATGATATAACCAAGTGTTCTTGTCTTACACAGGTACATGTATGATATAACCAAGTGTTCTTGTAGGTACATGTATGATATAACCAAGTGTTCTTGTCTTACACAGGTACACGTATGATATAACCAAGTGTTCTTGTAGGTACATGTATGATATAACCAAGTGTTCTTGCCTTACACAGGTACATGTATGATATAACCAAGTGTTCTTGTCTTACACAGGTACATGTATGATATAACCAAGTGTTCTTGTCTTACACAGGTACACGTATGATATAACCAAGTGTTCTTGTAGGTACATGTATGATATAACCAAGTGTTCTTGCCTTACACAGGTACATGTATGATATAACCAAGTGTTCTTGTCTTACACAGGTACACGTATGATATAACCAAGTGTTCTTGTCTTACACAGGTACATGTATGATATAACCAAGTGTTCTTGCCTTACACAGGTACATGTATGATATAACCAAGTGTTCTTGCCTTACACAGGTACATGTATGATATAACCAAGTGTTCTTGCCTTACACAGGTACATGTATGATATAACCAAGTGTTCTTGTCTTACACAGGTACATGTATGATATAACCAAGTGTTCTTGTCTTACACAGGTACATGTATGATATAACCAAGTGTTCTTGCCTTACACAGGTACATGTATGATATAACCAAGTGTTCTTGTAGGTACATGTATGATATAACCAAGTGTTCTTGTCTTACACAGGTACATGTATGATATAACCAAGTGTTCTTGCCTTACACAGGTACATGTATGATATAACCAAGTGTTCTTGCCTTACACAGGTACATGTATGATATAACCAAGTGTTCTTGTCTTACACAGGTACATGTATGATATAACCAAGTGTTCTTGTAGGTACATGTATGATATAACCAAGTGTTCTTGTCTTACACAGGTACATGTATGATATAACCAAGTGTTCTTGTCTTACACAGGTACACGTATGATATAACCAAGTGTTCTTGCCTTACACAGGTACATGTATGATATAACCAAGTGTTCTTGTCTTACACAGGTACATGTATGATATAACCAAGTGTTCTTGTCTTACACAGGTACATGTATGATATAACCAAGTGTTCTTGTCTTACACAGGTACACGTATGATATAACCAAGTGTTCTTGCCTTACACAGGTACATGTATGATATAACCAAGTGTTCTTGTCTTACACAGGTACATGTATGATATAACCAAGTGTTCTTGTCTTACACAGGTACATGTATGATATAACCAAGTGTTCTTGTAGGTACATGTATGATATAACCAAGTGTTCTTGTCTTACACAGGTACATGTATGATATAACCAAGTGTTCTTGCCTTACACAGGTACATGTATGATATAACCAAGTGTTCTTGCCTTACACAGGTACATGTATGATATAACCAAGTGTTCTTGTCTTACACAGGTACATGTATGATATAACCAAGTGTTCTTGTCTTACACAGGTACATGTATGATATAACCAAGTGTTCTTGCCTTACACAGGTACATGTATGATATAACCAAGTGTTCTTGTAGGTACATGTATGATATAACCAAGTGTTCTTGCCTTACACAGGTACATGTATGATATAACCAAGTGTTCTTGTCTTACACAGGTACACGTATGATATAACCAAGTGTTCTTGTAGGTACATGTATGATATAACCAAGTGTTCTTGTCTTACACAGGTACATGTATGATATAACCAAGTGTTCTTGTCTTACACAGGTACATGTATGATATAACCAAGTGTTCTTGTCTTACACAGGTACACGTATGATATAACCAAGTGTTCTTGCCTTACACAGGTACATGTATGATATAACCAAGTGTTCTTGCCTTACACAGGTACATGTATGATATAACCAAGTGTTCTTGTAGGTACATGTATGATATAACCAAGTGTTCTTGTCTTACACAGGTACATGTATGATATAACCAAGTGTTCTTGTCTTACACAGGTACATGTATGATATAACCAAGTGTTCTTGTAGGTACATGTATGATATAACCAAGTGTTCTTGCCTTACACAGGTACATGTATGATATAACCAAGTGTTCTTGTAGGTACATGTATGATATAACCAAGTGTTCTTGTCTTACACAGGTACATGTATGATATAACCAAGTGTTCTTGTAGGTACATGTATGATATAACCAAGTGTTCTTGTCTTACACAGGTACATGTATGATATAACCAAGTGTTCTTGTCTTACACAGGTACACGTATGATATAACCAAGTGTTCTTGTAGGTACATGTATGATATAACCAAGTGTTCTTGTAGGTACATGTATGATATAACCAAGTGTTCTTGTAGGTACATGTATGATATAACCAAGTGTTCTTGCCTTACACAGGTACATGTATGATATAACCAAGTGTTCTTGTCTTACACAGGTACATGTATGATATAACCAAGTGTTCTTGTCTTACACAGGTACATGTATGATATAACCAAGTGTTCTTGTCTTACACAGGTACATGTATGATATAACCAAGTGTTCTTGCCTTACACAGGTACATGTATGATATAACCAAGTGTTCTTGCCTTACACAGGTACATGTATGATATAACCAAGTGTTCTTGTCTTACACAGGTACATGTATGATATAACCAAGTGTTCTTGTCTTACACAGGTACACGTATGATATAACCAAGTGTTCTTGTCTTACACAGGTACATGTATGATATAACCAAGTGTTCTTGTCTTACACAGGTACATGTATGATATAACCAAGTGTTCTTGTCTTACACAGGTACATGTATGATATAACCAAGTGTTCTTGTCTTACACAGGTACATGTATGATATAACCAAGTGTTCTTGTCTTACACAGGTACATGTATGATATAACCAAGTGTTCTTGTAGGTACATGTATGATATAACCAAGTGTTCTTGTAGGTACATGTATGATATAACCAAGTGTTCTTGCCTTACACAGGTACATGTATGATATAACCAAGTGTTCTTGTCTTACACAGGTACATGTATGATATAACCAAGTGTTCTTGTCTTACACAGGTACACGTATGATATAACCAAGTGTTCTTGTAGGTACATGTATGATATAACCAAGTGTTCTTGCCTTACACAGGTACATGTATGATATAACCAAGTGTTCTTGTCTTACACAGGTACATGTATGATATAACCAAGTGTTCTTGCCTTACACAGGTACATGTATGATATAACCAAGTGTTCTTGTCTTACACAGGTACATGTATGATATAACCAAGTGTTCTTGTCTTACACAGGTACACGTATGATATAACCAAGTGTTCTTGCCTTACACAGGTACATGTATGATATAACCAAGTGTTCTTGTAGGTACACGTATGATATAACCAAGTGTTCTTGTAGGTACATGTATGATATAACCAAGTGTTCTTGTAGGTACACGTATGATATAACCAAGTGTTCTTGCCTTACACAGGTACACGTATGATATAACCAAGTGTTCTTGCCTTACACAGGTACATGTATGATATAACCAAGTGTTCTTGTCTTACACAGGTACATGTATGATATAACCAAGTGTTCTTGTCTTACACAGGTACATGTATGATATAACCAAGTGTTCTTGCCTTACACAGGTACATGTATGATATAACCAAGTGTTCTTGCCTTACACAGGTACACGTATGATATAACCAAGTGTTCTTGTAGGTACATGTATGATATAACCAAGTGTTCTTGCCTTACACAGGTACATGTATGATATAACCAAGTGTTCTTGTCTTACACAGGTACACGTATGATATAACCAAGTGTTCTTGTAGGTACATGTATGATATAACCAAGTGTTCTTGTCTTACACAGGTACATGTATGATATAACCAAGTGTTCTTGTAGGTACATGTATGATATAACCAAGTGTTCTTGTAGGTACACGTATGATATAACCAAGTGTTCTTGTCTTACACAGGTACATGTATGATATAACCAAGTGTTCTTGTCTTACACAGGTACATGTATGATATAACCAAGTGTTCTTGTCTTACACAGGTACATGTATGATATAACCAAGTGTTCTTGCCTTACACAGGTACATGTATGATATAACCAAGTGTTCTTGTCTTACACAGGTACATGTATGATATAACCAAGTGTTCTTGCCTTACACAGGTACATGTATGATATAACCAAGTGTTCTTGTCTTACACAGGTACATGTATGATATAACCAAGTGTTCTTGTCTTACACAGGTACATGTATGATATAACCAAGTGTTCTTGTCTTACACAGGTACATGTATGATATAACCAAGTGTTCTTGTCTTACACAGGTACATGTATGATATAACCAAGTGTTCTTGTAGGTACACGTATGATATAACCAAGTGTTCTTGTAGGTACATGTATGATATAACCAAGTGTTCTTGTAGGTACATGTATGATATAACCAAGTGTTCTTGTAGGTACACGTATGATATAACCAAGTGTTCTTGTAGGTACATGTATGATATAACCAAGTGTTCTTGTCTTACACAGGTACACGTATGATATAACCAAGTGTTCTTGTAGGTACACGTATGATATAACCAAGTGTTCTTGTAGGTACATGTATGATATAACCAAGTGTTCTTGTAGGTACACGTATGATATAACCAAGTGTTCTTGTCTTACACAGGTACATGTATGATATAACCAAGTGTTCTTGTAGGTACACGTATGATATAACCAAGTGTTCTTGCCTTACATAGGTACACGTATGATATAACCAAGTGTTCTTGCCTTACACAGGTACATGTATGATATAACCAAGTGTTCTTGCCTTACATAGGTACACGTATGATATAACCAAGTGTTCTTGTAGGTACATGTATGATATAACCAAGTGTTCTTGCCTTACATAGGTACACGTATGATATAACCAAGTGTTCTTGCCTTACACAGGTACACGTATGATATAACCAAGTGTTCTTGCCTTACATAGGTACACGTATGATATAACCAAGTGTTCTTGTCTTACACAGGTACATGTATGATATAACCAAGTGTTCTTGTAGGTACACGTATGATATAACCAAGTGTTCTTGTCTTACATAGGTACATGTATGATATAACCAAGTGTTCTTGTCTTACACAGGTACATGTATGATATAACCAAGTGTTCTTGCCTTACATAGGTACACGTATGATATAACCAAGTGTTCTTGCCTTACATAGGTACATGTATGATATAACCAAGTGTTCTTGCCTTAAATAGGTACATGTATGATATAACCAAGTGTTCTTGTCTTAACACAGGTACATGTATGATATAACCAAGTGTTCTTGCCTTACACAGGTACATGTATGATATAACCAAGTGTTCTTGTCTTACACAGGTACATGTATGATATAACCAAGTGTTCTTGTCTTACACAGGTACACGTATGATATAACCAAGTGTTCTTGTAGGTACATGTATGATATAACCAAGTGTTCTTGCCTTACACAGGTACATGTATGATATAACCAAGTGTTCTTGCTTACACAGGTACATGTATGATATAACCAAGTGTTCTTGTCTTACACAGGTACATGTATGATATAACCAAGTGTTCTTGTCTTACACAGGTACATGTATGATATAACCAAGTGTTCTTGTCTTACACAGGTACATGTATGATATAACCAAGTGTTCTTGCTTACACAGGTACATGTATGATATAACCAAGTGTTCTTGCTTACACAGGTACATGTATGATATAACCAAGTGTTCTTGTCTTACACAGGTACACGTATGATATAACCAAGTGTTCTTGTCTTACACAGGTACATGTATGATATAACCAAGTGTTCTTGCCTTACACAGGTACATGTATGATATAACCAAGTGTTCTTGCCTTACACAGGTACATGTATGATATAACCAAGTGTTCTTGTCTTACACAGGTACACGTATGATATAACCAAGTGTTCTTGTCTTACACAGGTACATGTATGATATAACCAAGTGTTCTTGCTTACACAGGTACATGTATGATATAACCAAGTGTTCTTGTCTTACACAGGTACATGTATGATATAACCAAGTGTTCTTGCCTTACACAGGTACATGTATGATATAACCAAGTGTTCTTGTCTTACACAGGTACATGTATGATATAACCAAGTGTTCTTGTCTTACACAGGTACATGTATGATATAACCAAGTGTTCTTGTCTTACACAGGTACATGTATGATATAACCAAGTGTTCTTGTCTTACACAGGTACACGTATGATATAACCAAGTGTTCTTGCTTACATAGGTACATGTATGATATAACCAAGTGTTCTTGTAGGTACATGTATGATATAACCAAGTGTTCTTGTCTTACACAGGTACACGTATGATATAACCAAGTGTTCTTGTAGGTACATGTATGATATAACCAAGTGTTCTTGTAGGTACATGTATGATATAACCAAGTGTTCTTGTCTTACACAGGTACATGTATGATATAACCAAGTGTTCTTGTAGGTACATGTATGATATAACCAAGTGTTCTTGCCTTACACAGGTACATGTATGATATAACCAAGTGTTCTTGTAGGTACATGTATGATATAACCAAGTGTTCTTGCCTTACACAGGTACATGTATGATATAACCAAGTGTTCTTGTAGGTACATGTATGATATAACCAAGTGTTCTTGTCTTACACAGGTACATGTATGATATAACCAAGTGTTCTTGTAGGTACACGTATGATATAACCAAGTGTTCTTGTAGGTACACGTATGATATAACCAAGTGTTCTTGCCTTACACAGGTACATGTATGATATAACCAAGTGTTCTTGCCTTACACAGGTACATGTATGATATAACCAAGTGTTCTTGTCTTACACAGGTACATGTATGATATAACCAAGTGTTCTTGCCTTACACAGGTACATGTATGATATAACCAAGTGTTCTTGTCTTACACAGGTACATGTATGATATAACCAAGTGTTCTTGTCTTACACAGGTACATGTATGATATAACCAAGTGTTCTTGCCTTACACAGGTACACGTATGATATAACCAAGTGTTCTTGTAGGTACATGTATGATATAACCAAGTGTTCTTGTCTTACACAGGTACATGTATGATATAACCAAGTGTTCTTGCCTTACACAGGTACATGTATGATATAACCAAGTGTTCTTGTCTTACACAGGTACATGTATGATATAACCAAGTGTTCTTGTCTTACACAGGTACATGTATGATATAACCAAGTGTTCTTGTCTTACACAGGTACACGTATGATATAACCAAGTGTTCTTGTCTTACACAGGTACATGTATGATATAACCAAGTGTTCTTGTCTTACACAGGTACATGTATGATATAACCAAGTGTTCTTGCCTTACACAGGTACATGTATGATATAACCAAGTGTTCTTGTCTTACACAGGTACATGTATGATATAACCAAGTGTTCTTGTCTTACACAGGTACATGTATGATATAACCAAGTGTTCTTGTCTTACACAGGTACATGTATGATATAACCAAGTGTTCTTGCCTTACACAGGTACATGTATGATATAACCAAGTGTTCTTGTCTTACACAGGTACATGTATGATATAACCAAGTGTTCTTGTCTTACACAGGTACATGTATGATATAACCAAGTGTTCTTGTCTTACACAGGTACATGTATGATATAACCAAGTGTTCTTGTAGGTACATGTATGATATAACCAAGTGTTCTTGTCTTACACAGGTACATGTATGATATAACCAAGTGTTCTTGTCTTACACAGGTACATGTATGATATAACCAAGTGTTCTTGCCTTACACAGGTACATGTATGATATAACCAAGTGTTCTTGCCTTACACAGGTACATGTATGATATAACCAAGTGTTCTTGCCTTACACAGGTACATGTATGATATAACCAAGTGTTCTTGTCTTACACAGGTACATGTATGATATAACCAAGTGTTCTTGCCTTACACAGGTACATGTATGATATAACCAAGTGTTCTTGTCTTACACAGGTACACGTATGATATAACCAAGTGTTCTTGTAGGTACATGTATGATATAACCAAGTGTTCTTGTCTTACACAGGTACATGTATGATATAACCAAGTGTTCTTGTCTTACACAGGTACACGTATGATATAACCAAGTGTTCTTGTAGGTACATGTATGATATAACCAAGTGTTCTTGTCTTACACAGGTACATGTATGATATAACCAAGTGTTCTTGCCTTACACAGGTACATGTATGATATAACCAAGTGTTCTTGTAGGTACATGTATGATATAACCAAGTGTTCTTGCCTTACACAGGTACATGTATGATATAACCAAGTGTTCTTGTAGGTACATGTATGATATAACCAAGTGTTCTTGTCTTACACAGGTACACGTATGATATAACCAAGTGTTCTTGTCTTACACAGGTACATGTATGATATAACCAAGTGTTCTTGTAGGTACATGTATGATATAACCAAGTGTTCTTGTAGGTACACGTATGATATAACCAAGTGTTCTTGCCTTACACAGGTACATGTATGATATAACCAAGTGTTCTTGTAGGTACATGTATGATATAACCAAGTGTTCTTGCCTTACACAGGTACATGTATGATATAACCAAGTGTTCTTGCCTTACACAGGTACATGTATGATATAACCAAGTGTTCTTGCCTTACACAGGTACATGTATGATATAACCAAGTGTTCTTGTCTTACACAGGTACATGTATGATATAACCAAGTGTTCTTGCCTTACACAGGTACATGTATGATATAACCAAGTGTTCTTGTCTTACACAGGTACATGTATGATATAACCAAGTGTTCTTGCCTTACACAGGTACATGTATGATATAACCAAGTGTTCTTGTCTTACACAGGTACATGTATGATATAACCAAGTGTTCTTGTCTTACACAGGTACATGTATGATATAACCAAGTGTTCTTGTAGGTACATGTATGATATAACCAAGTGTTCTTGTAGGTACATGTATGATATAACCAAGTGTTCTTGTCTTACACAGGTACATGTATGATATAACCAAGTGTTCTTGTCTTACACAGGTACATGTATGATATAACCAAGTGTTCTTGTCTTACACAGGTACATGTATGATATAACCAAGTGTTCTTGTCTTACACAGGTACATGTATGATATAACCAAGTGTTCTTGCCTTACACAGGTACATGTATGATATAACCAAGTGTTCTTGTAGGTACATGTATGATATAACCAAGTGTTCTTGTCTTACACAGGTACATGTATGATATAACCAAGTGTTCTTGTAGGTACATGTATGATATAACCAAGTGTTCTTGTCTTACACAGGTACATGTATGATATAACCAAGTGTTCTTGTCTTACACAGGTACACGTATGATATAACCAAGTGTTCTTGTAGGTACATGTATGATATAACCAAGTGTTCTTGCCTTACACAGGTACATGTATGATATAACCAAGTGTTCTTGTCTTACACAGGTACACGTATGATATAACCAAGTGTTCTTGCCTTACACAGGTACACGTATGATATAACCAAGTGTTCTTGTAGGTACATGTATGATATAACCAAGTGTTCTTGTAGGTACATGTATGATATAACCAAGTGTTCTTGTAGGTACATGTATGATATAACCAAGTGTTCTTGTAGGTACATGTATGATATAACCAAGTGTTCTTGCCTTACACAGGTACATGTATGATATAACCAAGTGTTCTTGTAGGTACACGTATGATATAACCAAGTGTTCTTGCCTTACACAGGTACATGTATGATATAACCAAGTGTTCTTGCCTTACACAGGTACATGTATGATATAACCAAGTGTTCTTGTCTTACACAGGTACACGTATGATATAACCAAGTGTTCTTGTCTTACACAGGTACACGTATGATATAACCAAGTGTTCTTGTAGGTACACGTATGATATAACCAAGTGTTCTTGCCTTACACAGGTACATGTATGATATAACCAAGTGTTCTTGTCTTACACAGGTACATGTATGATATAACCAAGTGTTCTTGTAGGTACATGTATGATATAACCAAGTGTTCTTGCCTTACACAGGTACACGTATGATATAACCAAGTGTTCTTGTAGGTACATGTATGATATAACCAAGTGTTCTTGCCTTACACAGGTACACGTATGATATAACCAAGTGTTCTTGTCTTACACAGGTACATGTATGATATAACCAAGTGTTCTTGTCTTACACAGGTACATGTATGATATAACCAAGTGTTCTTGTCTTACACAGGTACACGTATGATATAACCAAGTGTTCTTGTCTTACACAGGTACATGTATGATATAACCAAGTGTTCTTGTCTTACACAGGTACATGTATGATATAACCAAGTGTTCTTGTCTTACACAGGTACATGTATGATATAACCAAGTGTTCTTGCCTTACACAGGTACATGTATGATATAACCAAGTGTTCTTGTCTTACACAGGTACATGTATGATATAACCAAGTGTTCTTGTAGGTACATGTATGATATAACCAAGTGTTCTTGTAGGTACATGTATGATATAACCAAGTGTTCTTGCCTTACACAGGTACATGTATGATATAACCAAGTGTTCTTGTCTTACACAGGTACATGTATGATATAACCAAGTGTTCTTGTCTTACACAGGTACATGTATGATATAACCAAGTGTTCTTGTCTTACACAGGTACATGTATGATATAACCAAGTGTTCTTGCCTTACACAGGTACATGTATGATATAACCAAGTGTTCTTGTCTTACACAGGTACATGTATGATATAACCAAGTGTTCTTGTCTTACACAGGTACATGTATGATATAACCAAGTGTTCTTGTAGGTACACGTATGATATAACCAAGTGTTCTTGCTTACACAGGTACATGTATGATATAACCAAGTGTTCTTGTCTTACACAGGTACATGTATGATATAACCAAGTGTTCTTGTCTTACACAGGTACATGTATGATATAACCAAGTGTTCTTGTCTTACACAGGTACATGTATGATATAACCAAGTGTTCTTGCCTTACACAGGTACATGTATGATATAACCAAGTGTTCTTGTCTTACACAGGTACATGTATGATATAACCAAGTGTTCTTGTCTTACACAGGTACATGTATGATATAACCAAGTGTTCTTGTAGGTACATGTATGATATAACCAAGTGTTCTTGTTTACCAGGTACACGTATGATATAACCAAGTGTTCTTGTAGGTACATGTATGATATAACCAAGTGTTCTTGCCTTACACAGGTACATGTATGATATAACCAAGTGTTCTTGTCTTACACAGGTACATGTATGATATAACCAAGTGTTCTTGTCTTACACAGGTACACGTATGATATAACCAAGTGTTCTTGTAGGTACATGTATGATATAACCAAGTGTTCTTGCCTTACACAGGTACATGTATGATATAACCAAGTGTTCTTGTCTTACACAGGTACACGTATGATATAACCAAGTGTTCTTGTCTTACACAGGTACATGTATGATATAACCAAGTGTTCTTGCCTTACACAGGTACATGTATGATATAACCAAGTGTTCTTGCCTTACACAGGTACATGTATGATATAACCAAGTGTTCTTGCCTTACACAGGTACATGTATGATATAACCAAGTGTTCTTGTCTTACACAGGTACATGTATGATATAACCAAGTGTTCTTGTCTTACACAGGTACATGTATGATATAACCAAGTGTTCTTGCCTTACACAGGTACACGTATGATATAACCAAGTGTTCTTGTAGGTACATGTATGATATAACCAAGTGTTCTTGTCTTACACAGGTACATGTATGATATAACCAAGTGTTCTTGCCTTACACAGGTACATGTATGATATAACCAAGTGTTCTTGTCTTACACAGGTACATGTATGATATAACCAAGTGTTCTTGCCTTACACAGGTACATGTATGATATAACCAAGTGTTCTTGTAGGTACATGTATGATATAACCAAGTGTTCTTGTCTTACACAGGTACATGTATGATATAACCAAGTGTTCTTGTCTTACACAGGTACATGTATGATATAACCAAGTGTTCTTGTAGGTACACGTATGATATAACCAAGTGTTCTTGTAGGTACATGTATGATATAACCAAGTGTTCTTGTAGGTACACGTATGATATAACCAAGTGTTCTTGCCTTACACAGGTACATGTATGATATAACCAAGTGTTCTTGTCTTACACAGGTACATGTATGATATAACCAAGTGTTCTTGCCTTACACAGGTACATGTATGATATAACCAAGTGTTCTTGTCTTACACAGGTACATGTATGATATAACCAAGTGTTCTTGTCTTACACAGGTACATGTATGATATAACCAAGTGTTCTTGTCTTACACAGGTACATGTATGTGTGTTGGTACATGTATGATATAACCAAGTGTTCTTGTAGGTACATGTATGATATAACCAAGTGTTCTTGTCTTACACAGGTACATGTATGATATAACCAAGTGTTCTTGTCTTACACAGGTACATGTATGATATAACCAAGTGTTCTTGCTTACACAGGTACATGTATGATATAACCAAGTGTTCTTGTTTAGGTACATGTATGATATAACCAAGTGTTCTTGTAGGTACATGTATGATATAACCAAGTGTTCTTGTCTTACACAGGTACACGTATGATATAACCAAGTGTTCTTGTTTAGGTACATGTATGATATAACCAAGTGTTCTTGTTTAGGTACATGTATGATATAACCAAGTGTTCTTGTCTTACACAGGTACACGTATGATATAACCAAGTGTTCTTGTGTTACACAGGTACACGTATGATATAACCAAGTGTTCTTGTTGGTTGTTGTTACCAAGTGTTCTTGTAGGTACATGTATGATATAACCAAGTGTTCTTGTAGGTACACGTATGATATAACCAGGTGTTCTTGTAGGTACATGTATGATATAACCAAGTGTTCTTGTCTTACACAGGTACATGTATGATATAACCAAGTGTTCTTGCCTTACACAGGTACATGTATGATATAACCAAGTGTATGTTCAGTGCTGGAAATATAACAGAAAAACTAAGAGTAGCTAAATTACAATGTGATGACGAGGTTGTTGTGGATTTATATGCAGGTATGTCCGTCTGTCCGTCTGTGTGTATGTAACACTTGTGTATAGACTGCCCGTCTGTGTAAATACTCAATGCTGTCATACTCAATCCTTCATACTCAATCCTTCATACTCAATCCTTCATACTCAATCCTTCATACTCAATGATGTCATACTCAATCCTTCATACTCAATGCTGTCATACTCAACACTGACTGTTGTGTTGATTATCGCCAGATCGGACAGGTGGGTTTTCTCCGGGTACTCCGGTTTCCCCCACACAAATGACCACATTTAAACTTTCATCCACGCCAACGAGAGTGATTAATATAAGTTGTTAAAACTTGTTTCGCAATCCCTGTAAAATAAATAAAGTTTAGATTAAATCATTTATAACAACATAAGTCAACGACCCTAACCACTTGGAGGCCCCTCTAAATGAATAATTAGACTTGTCATATGATTGTAAGGAGTAGGGAATGTTTAGGGTGAATATGGTGCAGGTTAATGGGTTTAAATGCATGGCAACAATAAAGTAGGTTCGATCCCCAGTCTGACCCTAATTAACAGTCTTTCAGATGGGACGGGACGTTAAACCAAGGTCTCGTGTCGGTGCTTTACACCGTGCACGTAAAAGAACCAGAGGAGACTCTGGAATGGGTCTCTGTCTGTATCATTGCACTATCCTCCAAAAATCTAAAATGACTAATCTCTTCAGGAGGCGTCGCCCATATGGGCAACCGGTAGCGACGATAAATAAACGTAAAACACACAAATTGTTCGCTGTATAAATTCATGTCCGCCTCCGTGGTCCACTCGATGTTAAGGTCGCTGACTTGATTACCACTGTAACCTATCATCACTGATGGTCACGGGTTCGAGCCCTGCTCAGACAATGTTTCATTTATATGAAAAAGTTGGCAGTTTCTTACGGAGGTTGGTGCACCCAAGTACTGGTTAACCGCTGAAGCCTGCCCAGGTAAACTGCCTGCCAGCGATATAGCCCAAAATGGTGCGTAAAACCCGAAATATAATAATAATGTATAAATTTTTCAGGGATTGGTTATTTTACCTTGCCATATTTGGTATACACTGGAGTGAAGCATCTACATGCCTGTGAGTGGAATCCAAGTGCCGTGGAAGCTTTACACAGAAATCTCATAATAAATGGTGTCAATGATAGATGTACGGTACATCTTGGAGACAACAGAAAGGTAATGTGTAAGATGGTTAACATGCCGACACTCCGCTTTCATTAAATATTTCAAATGGCGACTCCGCTTTCATTAAATATTTCAAATGGCGACTCCGCTTTCATTAAATATTTCAAATGGCGACTCTCCGCTTTCATTAAATATTTCAAGTGGCGACTCCACTTTTAAGATTTCTCAAATTAGGTCACTTTGTCTTAAAACTAGGCCACACGGTTAAGTGAATGCCAATCTCCTCCATAATTACTTGCACGAATGGTTACCATATCGATTCGTCAATTAACATGGTTGCCAGTAGGTGGGGAGGTATTTTGCTGTCCTATAGAATTATATAGTAAATATTTAGTTTATACAAATTTATTTTAGCTCGATTGCGAAACAAGTTCTTTCAACTTATATTAATCACTCTCGATACCTCATTCCTGATGGAATCCATCGCCATGAAGGAGAGAGAAGAGGCAATGTGGAATTTAAATGCCTTACCTAAGGGCACAATCGTAACGGCTCCAGCAGGGCTCGAACTCCAGACATTTCGCACCTGGAGCGAACGCGCTACCACTGCGCTATCACGACTTCCACTTGTGGTTTTATTTACCCAGCAGGCTACGGGTTAATAATTATAAGATGAGAAAATGGTTGAATATATATATAGCACATGTTGAGCCAATGATAAAAACAAAGGAAACTAATTGAATGGACCTATCCTCCTTCAGGAGTATTCAGGGGCAGTAACTCTGTCTCATTGTGATATATATTCAGTTTCATTTGATCTCAAACGACGATTCTATATATACGAACAGATAATAGTTGTGCATTTTATATCTCATTAGATGTGTCCGAGAGGAATTGCAGATAGAGTGAACCTTGGACTGATTCCCAGTTCCCGAGAAGGTTGGCCTGTAGCCTGTGCAGCCCTGAAACCCGGCTCTGGAGGAGTTTTACATATACACTATAATGTGAACACTAAACCCCAGACCGGGAACCAGCATAATGAAGGAGCTGAACCTCGGCAGTTGTTCAGGCGTGAAGCTAAAAGTCAGAACATTTCTGAAGTATCTCCTGTTGAAACAGACGACGAATGTGTAAAGTGTAATGAGTTAAATGATGACATTGAAGGTAGTAGTACTGCACATGGCAAGGACAGTGGTGTACGGGGTACAGGTAATGAAAGATGTGATGTTGAAGGAAGTAGTTATGCACAAAGCAAGGATAGTGGTGTACGGAGTGCAAGTAACGAAAGATGTGAAGTATCTCCTGGTGAAACAGACAACGAAGGTGTAAAGTGTAATAAGTTAAATGATGACATTGAAGGTAGTAGTACTGATAATGTCATGGAGGAGAGTATGGAAGCATGTGCAATGGACAGAGCTAACAAGGTGGAATATGTAACACCTGTGGATAGTGATCAGGGTGTAAGTCACCATGCTACTAATGATGAAGCAGTGATTGGAACTCCTGCAAATGATAACCCAACCACTTGCAAGAACGGATTTAAAGCCTGTAAACATGATATTAGTGATGATACTGTAGTATTCAGTGAAACCGAGGAACAAGCTAAAGAGGAGGTCAGTGTGGAAAGTGAAGGCAGGAAAGAAGACAAATGTGAAAATATGGTATTCGGTGAAACCGAGATACAAGCTAAAAGTGAAGAGACTGTTGTACAACTTGTACTAAGTGATGGCAAGGTAGCAGATGAATGTGAAAATATCATGGTATTCGGTGAAACCGAGATACAAGCTAAAAGTGAAGAGACTGTTGTACAACTTGTACTAAATGATGGCAAGATAGAAGATGAATGTGAAGACACTGCAGTAATAAGTGAAATCGAGGCATTACAAGGTCGTGAATGTTGCGATATCCTTCATTGTACGACCTATTACAAGTGGTACCCTTGGGCGTGTGAAACAGCAGGGGAGATAAGGGACATGCTACAGAATATGCACAAGAATGCATGGACTATAGATATTGCTCACATCGAACATGTAAAATCATATGCTCCATATATTGATCATATTGTTTTAGATTTAAAATGTAAACCACACGGGTAGAAACAAATGGCTGTGTAGGGTTTTTCTAGAGCGGATTGAAAGGGCGTCTCCGTCTGCCCTGCCCCTTTTGTCCTTTTTCTCTTTTGCCTTATTTTAAAAAAAAGATTGAAAATGTTTTTATTATATTTTTATTTAAGATTTCGGCAGACAGACCTTTATAAACTCTTGAAGCTTTTAAATAAAAATCTGGAATCGACCTCTGTCTGTATCATTGCACTATCCTCCAACAATCTAAAATGACTAATCTCTTCACGAGGCGTCGCTCATATGGGCAACCGGTAGCGACGATAAATAAACGTAAAACACAAAAAACTTTAGGAGTAGTCTCGGATGCACTTATGTACAGACGAGACATGGCTGTCCGAATAGCGCAGTGGTTAGCGTGCTCGCTTCTCACCAATGCAACCCGAGTTCGATCCTCGGACCGGGAAGTATGTGAGACTGTACGGTGGTCGCCAGATCGGACAGGTTGGTTTTCTCCGGCTACTCCGGTTTCCTCCCACACGAATGACCACATATACGCTTTCATCCGAGCCAACGAGAGTGATTAATATAAGTTGTTAAAACCTGCTTCGCAATCGTTGTAAAATAAATAGTTAAAAAAAAAAATTATTTAGAAAAAAACATTTTAGATTTATTTTTTTTAGTTACGCCTCACACAGTGCCTTGGGGCAGGCAGACCTTTATAAACTCGAACTTGTCCGCCCTTTTGTAATTTGATCGGTATGTACTGCCCTACTGCCTCATTGATCAAGCAAAGAAAAAACGCTGGAGCCGTTACGATTGTACCCTTAGGCAAAGCATTTAAATTCCATGTTGCCTCTTCTCTCTCCCTCGTGGCGATGGATTCCATCAGGAATGAGGTCTCGAGAGTGATTAATATAAGTTGAAAGAACTTGTTTCGCAATCGAGCTAAAATAAATTTGTATAGACTAGCATAATTAGCTGTCAATCATCGTAAGTTAGCCAAATGGGGTAACGCCCATATACCCCCTCCCGCACTTACCCCTTCGACACTTAAAATGCACCCTGCCTTTTGTCTTACCCACCTGCCCATTTGTCCACTATAGAACAAACCCTGCATGTAATGTTCAGAATAAATTTTGTATAAACAGTTTTTTATATTTATTTATATTTCGGGTTTTACGCCTGCATCAGCACCATTTTGGGCTATATCGCCGGCGGGCAGTTTACCTAACAACACCTTTCCTGGGCAGGCTCCAGTGGTTAACCAGTACTTGGGTGCACCAACCTCCGTAAGAAACTGCCAACTTTTTCACAGGATACCCTGGTGTCGTCAGTTATGTTTCCCCACGACGTCCTGCTCTCCTACACCAGAATGAATGTCAGGACACAGTCGACCATACCGGACTCGAGACCTCGAATTAAAGTCGCATCTGAAAGATTTTTTAATATTATAAGGGTCACACGGGGAATCGAACCTGCGATCCCTGGTTAACCACTGGACTAAAAGATCCGTCTGTCCTAATTCTCAATTTTGCTTGTATTCATTGTAAGAACACCATCTCTTAATTTCTTATACGAGCACGGGTGGGGTTTTAGTTTAGTTTATACAAATTTATTTTAGCTCGATTGCGAAACAAGTTATTTCAACTTATATTAATCACTCTCGAGACCTCATTCCTGATGGAATCCAGCGCCACGAGGGAGAGAGAAGAGGCAACGTGGAATTTAAATGCCTTGCCTAAGGGCACAATCGTAACGGCTCCAATGGGGCTCAAACTCCGGACCTGAAGCGAACGCGCATCCACTGCGCTATCACGACTTTGAGATTGGGGTTTTGAGATTGTCACCAAGGCATTTTTTAAAAACGTCAATCCCTGGACGCCTTTCATGCTTTGCATGAATATAGTTCTTATGTATGTATTTTGAAGCGATTGTTGGGCTTCATGAAAAGCGGGGGTGCGTACATACCCATCGCACCCCACCCACTACGTTCGAGTTCGCTCTAAACACACATACGAATATGACGAAAATACCTATAGCGAGGCATAGTTGGAAATATTGTACTAGAACCAGCTTCTACGGTAGAGATGATCTTCTCTTGTGTAGCATGAGAACAGCCTACAATCAAAATAGCAAGAGTAACCATCACATGACGTCATAGCAAGAGTAACCATCACATGATGTCATAGCAAGAGTAACCATCACATGACGTCATAGCAAGAGTAACCATCACATGACGTCATAGCAAGAGTAACCATCACATGATGTCATAGCAAGAGTAACCATCACATGACGTCATAGCAAGAATAACCATCACATGACGTCATAGCAAGAGTAACCATCACATGACGTCATAGCAAGAGTAACCATCACATGACGTCATAGCAAGAGTAACCATCACATGACGTCATAGCAAGAGTAACCATCACATGATGTCATAGCAAGAATAACCATCACATGACGTCATAGCAAGAGTAACCATCACATGACGTCATAGCAAGAGTAACCATCACATGACGTCATAGCAAGAGTAACCATCACATGACATCATATCAAGAGTAACCATCACATGACGTCATAGCAAGAGTAACCATCACATGA
>JABXNX010003781.1:0-22388 GCA_014843695.1 Archivesica marissinica | reverse complement strand
TCTACGTGCATGGTGTACAGATCCATTCCAGAGTCTCCTCTGGATCTTCTACGTGCATGGTGTACAGATCCATTCCAGGTCTCCTCTGGATCTTCTACGTGCATGGTGTACAGATCCATTCCAGAGTCTCCTCTGGATTTTTTACGTGCACGGTGTACATATCCATTCCAGAGTCTCCTCTGGATCTTCTACGTGCACGGTGTACAGCTATGTACAGATCCATTCCAGAGTCTCCTCTGGATCTTCTACGTGCATGGTGTACAGATCCATTCCAGAGTCTCCTCTGGATCTTCTACGTGCACGGTGTACAGCTATGTACAGATCCATTCCAGTCTCCTCTGGATCTTCTACGTGCACGGTGTACAGCTATGTACAGATCCATTCCAGTCTCCTCTGGATCTTTTACGTGCACGGTGTACAGATCCATTCCAGTGTCTCCTCTGGATCTTTTACGTGCACGGTGTACAGATATGTACAGATCCATTCCAGAGTCTCCTCTGGATCTTCTACGTGCATGGTGTACAGATTCATTCCAGAGTCTCCTCTGGATCTTCAACGTGCATGGTGTACAGATCCATTCCAGAGTCTCCTTTGGATCTTCTACGTACACAGTGTACAGCTATGTACAGATCCATTCCAGAGTCTCCTCTGGATCTTCTACGTGCACAGTGTACAGCTATGTACAGATCCATTCCAGAGTCTCCTCTGGATCTTCTACGTGCATGGTGTACAGATATGTACAGATCCATTCCAGAGTCTCCTCTGGATCTTCTACGTGCACAGTGTACAGCTATGTACAGATCCATTCCAGAGTCTCCTCTGGATCTTCTACGTGCATGTTGTACAGATCCATTCCAGAGCCACCTCTGGATCTTCTACGTGCATGGTGTACATATCTATTCCAGAGTCTCCTCTGGATCTTCTACGTGCACAGTGTACAGCTATGTACAGATCCATTCCAGAGTCTCCTCTGGATCTTCTACGTGCATGGTGTACAGATCCATTCCAGAGTCTCCTCTGGATCTTCTTGCACGTGTACCTATGTACAGGTGATTCCAGAGTCTCCTCTGGACTCAACGTGCATGGTGTATAGATCCATTCCAGACCACCTCTGGATCTTCTACGTGCATAGTGTACAGATCCATTCCAGAGTCTCCTCTGGATTTTTTACGTGCACGGTGTAGCTAGCCATTCCAGAGTCTCCTCGGATCTTCTATGCACGGTGTACTGCTATGTACAGATTTCCAGAGTCTCCTCTGGATCTTCTACGGCATGGTGTACAGATCCATTTCAGAGTCTCCTCTGGATCTTCTACGTGCATGGTGTACAGATCCATTCCAGAGCCACCTCTGGATCTTCCACATGCATGGTGTACAGATCCATTCCAGAGTCTCCTCTGGATCTTCTACGTGCATGGTGTACAGATCCATTCCAGAGTCTCCTCTGGATCTTCTACGTGCACGGTGTACAGCTATGTACAGATCCATTCCAGAGTCTCCTCTGGATCTTCAACGTGCATGGTGTATAGATCCATTCCAAAGCCACCTCTGGATGTTTCACGTGCACGGTGTACAGATGCATTCCAGAGTCTCCTCTTGATCTTCTACGTGCACGGTGTACAGCTATGTACAGATCCATTCCAGAGTCTCCTCTGGATCTTCTATGTGCACGGTGTACAGCTATGTACAGGTGCATTCCAGATTCTCCTCTGGATCTTTTACGTGCACGGTGTACAGATCCACTCCAGAGCCACCTCTGGATCTTCTACGTGCATAGTGTACAGATCCATTACAGAGTCGCCTCTGGATTTTTTACGTGCACGGTGTACATATCCATTCCAGAGTCTCCTCTGGATCTTCTACGTGCACGGTGTACAGCTATGTACAGATCTATTCCAGAGTCTCCTCTGGATCTTCTACGTGCATGGTGTACAGATCCATTTCAGAGTCTCCTCTGGATCTTCTACGTGCATGGTGTACAGATCCATTCCAGAGCCACCTCTGGATCTTCTACGTGCATGGTGTACAATCCATCCAGTCTCCTCTGGATTTGTACAGATCCATTCTCTCCTTGGATCTTCTGCACGGTGTACAGTATGTACAGATCCATTCCAGGTCTCCTCTGGATCTTCTTGTTGTTGGTTTGTGCACGGTGTACAGTATGACATCCATTCCAGTCTCCTCTGGATCTTCTACGTGCACGGTGTACAGATCCATTCCAGTCTCCTCTGGATCTTTTACGTGCACGGTGTACATTGTAAGATCCATTCCAGAGTCTCCTCTGGATCTTCTACGTGCATGGTGTACAGATCCATTCCAGAGTCTCCTCTGGATTTTTTACGTGCACGGTGTACATAGTACAGATCCATTCCAGAGTCTCCTCTGGATCTTCTACGTGCACGGTGTACAGTATGGCATTCCAGAGTCTCCTCTGTCTTCAGGTACAGATCTTTTCTGGTCTTACTGCGGTTACAATCCATTCCGACCCTCTGGATCTCTACGTCAGGTGTACAGATCCATCCCCCTTGGATTTTCAGTTACAAATCCATTCCTGAGTCTCCTCTGGATCTTCTACGTGCACGGTGTACAGCTATGTACAGATCCATTCCAGAGTCTCCTCTGGATCTTCAACGTGCATGGTGTACAGATCCATTCCAGAATCTCCTCTGGATCTTCTACGTGCACGGTGTACAGCTATGTACAGATCCATTCCAGTCTCCTCTGGATCTTCTACGTGCACGGTGTACAGCTATGTACAGATACATTCCAGTCTCCTCTGGATCTTCTACGTGCACGGTGTACAGATCCATTCCAGTATCTCCTCTGGATCTTCTACGTGCACGGTGTACAGATATGTACAGATCCATTCCAGAGTCTCCTCTGGATCTTCTACGTGCATGGTGTACAGATTCATTCCTGAGTCTCCTCTGGATCTTCAACGTGCATGGTGTACAGATCCATTCCAGAGTCTCCTTTGGATCTTCTACGTACACAGTGTACAGCTATGTACAGATCCATTTCAGAGTCTCCTCTGGATCTTCTACGTGCATGGTGTACAGATATGTACAGATCCATTCCAGAGTCTCCTCTGGATCTTCTACGTGCACAGTGTACAGCTATGTACAGATCCATTCCAGAGTCTTCTCTGGATCTTCTACGTGCATGGTGTACAGATCCATTCCAGAGCCACCTCTGGATCTTCTACGTGCATGGTGTACATATCTATTCCAGAGTCTCCTCTGGATCTTCTACGTGCACAGTGTACAGCTATGTACAGATCCATTCCAGAGTCTCCTCTGGATCTTCTACGTGCATGGTGTACAGATCCATTCCAGATTCTCCTCTGGATCTTCAACGTGCACGGTGTACAGCTATGTACAGATCCATTCCAGAGTCTCCTCTGGATCGTCAACGTGCATGGTGTATAGATCCATTCCAGTGCCACCTCTGGATGTTTTACGTGCACGGTGTACAGATCCATTCCAGAGTCTCCTCTGGATCTTCTACGTGCACGGTGTACAGCTATGTACAGATCCATTCCAGAGTCTCCTCTGGATCTTCTATGTGCACGGTGTACAGCTATGTACAGATCCATTCCAGAGTCTCCTCTGGATCTTTTACGTGCACGGTGTACAGATATGTACAGATCCATTCCAGAGTCTCTTCTGGATCTTTTACGTGCATGGTGTACAGATCCACTCCAGAGCCACCTCTGGATCTTCTACGTGCATAGCGTACAGATCCATTCCAGAGTCTCCTCTTGATTGTTTACGTGCACGGTGTACAGATCCATTCCAGAGTCTCCTCTGGATATTCTACGTGCACGGTGTACAGCTATGTACAGATCTATTCCAGAGTATCCTCTGGATCTTCTACGTGCATGGTGTACAGATCCATTTCAGAGTCTCCTCTGGATCTTCTACGTGCATGGTGTACAGATCCATTTCAGAGTCTCCTCTGGATCTTCTACGTGCATGGTGTACAGATCCATTTCAGAGTCTCCTCTGGATCTTCTACGTGCATGGTGTACATATCCATTCCAGAGCCACCTCTGGATCTTCTACGTGCATGGTGTACAGATCCATTCCTGAGTCTCCTCTGGATCTTCTACGTGCACGGTGTACAGCTATGTACAGATCCATTCCAGAGTCTCCTCTGGATCTTCAACGTGCATGGTGTACAGATCCATTCCAGAATCTCCTCTGGATCTTCTACGTGCACGGTGTACAGCTATGTACAGATCCATTCCAGTCTCCTCTGGATCTTCTACGTGCACGGTGTACAGCTATGTACAGATCCATTCCAGTCTCCTCTGGATCTTCTACGTGCACGGTGTACAGATCCATTCCAGTATCTCCTCTGGATCTTCTACGTGCACGGTGTACAGATATGTACAGATCCATTCCAGAGTCTCCTCTGGATCTTCTACGTGCATGGTGTACAGATTCATTCCAGAGTCTCCTCTGGATCTTCAACGTGCATGGTGTACAGATCCATTCCAGAGTCTCCTTTGGATCTTCTACGTACACAGTGTACAGCTATGTACAGATCCATTCCAGAGTCTCCTCTGGATCTTCTACGTGCACAGTGTACAGCTATGTACAGATCCATTCCAGAGTCTCCTCTGGATCTTCTACGTGCACGGTGTACAGATATGTACAGATCCATTCCAGAGTCTCCTCTGGATCTTCTACGTGCACAGTGTACAGCTATGTACAGATCCATTCCAGAGTCTCCTCTGGATCTTCTACGTGCATGTTGTACAGATCCATTCCAGAGCCACCTCTGGATCTTCTACGTGCATGGTGTACATATCTATTCCAGAGTCTCCTCTGGATCTTCTACGTGCACAGTGTACAGCTATGTACAGATCCATTCCAGAGTCTCCTCTGGATCTTCTACGTGCATGGTGTACAGATCCATTCCAGAGTCTCCTCTGGATCTTCTACGTGCACGGTGTACAGCTATGTACAGATCCATTCCAGAGTCTCCTCTGGATCTTCAACGTGCATGGTGTATAGATCCATTCCAGAGCCACCTCTGGATGTTTTACGTGCACGGTGTACAGATCCATTCCAGAGTCTCCTCTGGATCTTCTACGTGCACGGTGTACAGCTATGTACAGATCCATTCCAGAGTCTCCTCTGGATCTTCTATGTGCACGGTGTACAGCTATGTACAGATCCATTCCAGAGTCTCCTCTGGATCTTTTACGTGCACGGTGTACAGATATGTACAGATCCATTCCAGAGTCTCCTCTGGATCTTTTACGTGCATGGTGTACAGATCCACTCCAGAGCCACCTCTGGATCTTCTACGTGCATAGCGTACAGATCCATTCCAGAGTCTCCTCTTGATTGTTTACGTGCACGGTGTACAGATCCATTCCAGAGTCTCCTCTGGATCTTCTACGTGCACGGTGTACAGCTATGTACAGATCTATTCCAGAGTATCCTCTGGATCTTCTACGTGCATGGTGTACAGATCCATTTCAGAGTCTCCTCTGGATCTTCTACGTGCATGGTGTACAGATCCATTCCAGAGCCACCTCTGGATCTTCTACGTGCATAGTGTACAGATCCATTCCAGAGTCTCCTCTGGATTTTTTACGTGCACGATGTACATATCCATTCCAGAGTCTCCTCTGGATCTTCTACGTGCATGGTGTACAGATCCATTTCAGAGTCTCCTCTGGATCTTCTACGTGCATGGTGTACAGATCCATTCCAGAGCCACCTCTGGATCTTCTACGTGCATGGTGTACAGATCCATTCCAGAGCCACCTCTGAATCTTCTACGTGTATGGTGTACAGATCCATTCCAGAGTCTCCTCTGGATATTTTACGTGCACGGTGTACAGATCCATTCCAGAGTCTCCTTTGGATCTTCTACGTGCACAGTGTACAGCTATGTACAGATCCATTCCAGAGTCTCCTCTGGATCTTCTACGTGCATGGTGTACAGATCCATTCCAGAGTCTCCTCTGGATCTTCTACGTGCACGGTGTACAGCTATGTACAGATCCATTCCAGAGTCTCCTCTGGATCTTCAACGTGCATGGTGTATAGATCCATTCCAGAGCCACCTCTGGATGTCTCACGTGCACGGTGTACAGATGCATTCCAGAGTCTCCTCTGGATCTTCTATGTGCACGGTGTACAGCTATGTACAGGTGTATTCCAGATTTTCCTCTGGATCTTTTACGTGCACGGTGTACAGATCCACTCCAGAGCCACCTCTGGATCTTCTACGTGCATAGTGTACAGATCCATTACAGAGTCGCCTCTAGATTTTGTACGTGCACGGTATACATATCCATTCCAGAGTCTCCTCTGGATCTTCTACGTGCACGGTGTACAGCTATGTACAGATCTATTCCAGAGTCTCCTCTGGATATTTTACGTGCACGGTGTACAGATCCATTCCAGAGTCTCCTCTGGATCTTCTACGTGCACGGTGTACAGCTATGTACAGATCCATTCCAGAGTCTCCTCTGGATCTTCTACGTGCTTGGTGTACAGATCCATTCCAGAGTCTCCTCTGGATCTTCTACGTGCACGGTGTACAGCTATGTACAGATCCATTCCAGAGTCTCCTCTGGATCTTCAACGTGCATGGTGTATAGATCCATTCCAGAGCCACCTCTGGATGTTTCACGTGCACGGTGTACAGATGCATTCCAGAGTCTCCTCTGGATCTTCTATGTGCACGGTGTACAGCTATGTACAGGTGCATTCCAGATTCTCCTCTGGATCTTTTACGTGCACGGTGTACAGATCCACTCCAGAGCCACCTCTGGATCTTTTACGTGCATAGTGTACAGATCCATTACAGAGTCGCCTCTGGATTTTTTACGTGCACGGTGTACATATCCATTCCAGAGTCTCCTCTGGATCTTCTACGTGCACGGTGTACAGCTATGTACAGATCTATTCCAGAGTCTCCTCTGGATCTTCTACGTGCATGGTGTACATATCCATTTCAGAGTCTCCTCTGGATCTTCTACGTGCATGGTGTACAGATCCATTCCAGAGCCACCTCTGGATCTTCTACGTGCATGGTGTACAGATCCATTCCAGAGTCTCCTCTGGATTTTTTACGTGCACGGTGTACAGATCCATTCCTGAGTCTCCTCTGGATCTTCTACGTGCACGGTGTACAGCTATGTACAGATCCATTCCAGAGTCTCCTCTGGATCTTCAACGTGCATGGTGTACAGATCCATTCCAGAGTCTCCTCTGGATCTTCTACGTGCACGGTGTACAGCTATGTACAGATCCATTCCAGTCTCCTCTGGATCTTCTACGTGCATGGTGTACAGCTATGTACAGATCCATTCCAGTCTCCTCTGGATCTTCTACGTGCACGGTGTACAGATCCATTCCAGTATCTCCTCTAGATCTTCTACGTGCACGGTGTACAGCTATGTACAGATCCATTCCAGAGTCTCCTCTGGATCTTCTATGTGCACGGTGTACAGCTATGTACAGGTGTATTCCAGATTCTCCTCTGGATCTTTTACGTTCACGGTGTACAGATCCACTCCAGAGCCACCTCTGGATCTTCTACGTGCATAGTGTACAGATCCATTACAGAGTCGCCTCTGGATTTTTTACGTGCACGGTGTACATATCCATTCCAGAGTCTCCTCTGGATCTTCTACGTGCACGGTGTACAGCTATGTACAGATCTATTCCAGAGTCTCCTCTGGATCTTCTAAGTGCATGGTGTACAGATCCATTCCAGAGCCACCTCTGGATCTTCTACGTGCATGGTGTACAGATCCATTCCAGAGTCTCCTCTGGATTTTTTACGTGCATGGTGTACAGATCCATTTCAGAGTCTCCTCTGGATCTTCTAAGTGCATGGTGTACAGATCCATTATAGAGTCTCCTCTGGATCTTCTACGTGCACGGTGTACAGCTATGTACAGGTCCATTCCAGTCTCCTCTGGATCTTCTACGTGCACGGTGTACAGCTATGTACAGATCCATTCCAGTCTCCTCTGGATCTTCTACGTGCACGGTGTACAGATCCATTCCAGTATCTCCTCTGGATCTTCTACGTGCACGGTGTACAGCTATGTACAGATCCATTCCAGAGTCTCCTCTGGATCTTCAACGTGCATGGTGTATAGATCCATTCCAGAGACACCTCTGGATGTTTTACGTGCATGGTGTATTGATGCATTCCAGAGTCTCCTCTGGATCTTCTACGTGCACGGTGTACAGCTATATACAGATCAATTCCAGAGTCTCCTCTGGATATTCTATGTGCACGGTGTACAGCTATGTACAGATCCATTCCAGAGTCTCCTCTGGATCTTTTACGTGCACGGTGTACAGATATGTACAGATCCATTCCAGAGTCTCCTCTGGATCTTTTACGTGCATGGTGTACAGATCCATTCCAGAGCCACCTATGGATATTCTACGTGCATAGTGTACAGATCCATTCCAGAGTCTCCTCTGGATTTTTTACGTGCACGGTGTACATATCCATTCCAGAGTCTCCTCTGGATCTTCTACGTGCACGGTGTACAGCTATGTACAGATCTATTCCAGTGTCTCCTCTGGATCTTCTACGTGCATGGTGTACAATCCATTTCAGAGTCTCCTCTGGATCTTCTACGTGCAGGTGTACAGATCCATTCCAGAGTCTCCTCTGGATCTTCTACGTGCAGTGTACAGATGTACAGATCATTCGAGTCTCCTCTGGATTTCGGCATGTGTACAGATCCATTCCGAGTCTCCTCTGGATCTTCTACGTGCACGGTGTACAGCTATGTACAGATCCATTCCAGTCTCCTCTGGATTTTCACGTGCTGGTGTACAGTATGTACGATCCATTCCAGTCTGGATCTTCTACGTTGTGATCATTCCAGGTCTCCTCTGGATCTTTACGTGCATGGTACAGATCCATTAGAGTCCTCTGGTTTTACGTGCAGGTGTACAATCCATTCCAGCCCTCTGATCTTTACGTGCAGGTGTACAGATTGCTGTGTACAGATATTCCAGAGTCTCTCTGGATTTTACGTGCAGGTGTACATATCCATTCCAGAGTCTCCTCTGGATCTTCTACGTGCACGGTGTACAGCTATGATCCTTCAGAGTCTCCTCTGGATCTTTACTGCAGTGTACAGATCCATTCCAGTCTCCTCTGGATCTTCTACGTGCAGGTGTACAGTATGTACAGATCCATTCCAGTCTCCTCTGGATCTTTACGTGCACGGTGTACAATCCATTCCAGAGTCTCCTCTGGATCTTCTACGTGCAGGTGTACAGCTATGTACAGATCCATTCCAGTCTCCTCTGGATCTTCTACGTGCATGGTGTACAATCCATTTCAGAGTCTCCTCTGGATCTTCTACGTGCACGGTGTACAGATCCATTCCAGAGTCTCCTCTGGATCTTCTACGTGCAGTGTACAGCTATGTACAGATCCATTCCAGTCTCCTCTGGATCTTTTACGTGCACAGTGTACAGATATGTACAGATCCATTCCAGAATCTCCTCTGGATCTTCTACATGCATTGTGTACAGATTCATTCCAGAGTCTCCTCTGGATCTTCAACGTGCATGGTGTACAGATCCATTCCGGAGTCTCCTCTGGATCTTCTACCTGCACGGTGTACAGCTATGTACAGATCCATTCCAGTCTCCTCTGGATTTTCTACGTGCATGGTGTACAGATATGTACAGATCCATTCCAGAGTCTCCTCTGGATCTTCTACGTACACGGTGTACATATCCATTCCAGAGTCTCCTCTGGATCTTCTACGTGCACGGTGTACAGCTATGTACAGATCTATTCCAGAGTCTCCTCTGGATCTTCTACGTGCATGGCGTACAGATCCATTTCAGAGTCTCCTCTGGATCTTCTACGTGCATGGTGTACATATCCATTCCAGAGCCACCTCTGGATCTTCTACGTGCATGGTGTACAGATCCATTCCAGAGTCACCTCTGGATCTTCTACGTGCATGGTGTACAGATCCATTCCAGAGTCTCCTCTGGATTTTTTACGTGCACGGTGTACATATCCATTCCAGAGTCTCCTCTGGATCTTCTACGTGCACGGTGTACAGCTATGTACAGATCCATTCTAGAGTCTCCTCTGGATCTTCTACGTGCATGGTGTACAGATCCATTCCAGAGTCTCCTCTGGATCTTCTACGTGCACGGTGTACAGCTATGTACAGATCCATTCCAGTCTCCTCTGGATCTTCTACGTGCACGGTGTACAGCTATGTACAGATCCATTCCAGTCTCCTCTGGATCTTCTACGTGCACGGTGTACATATCCAGTCCAGAGTCTCCTCTGGATCTTCTACGTGCAGTGTACAGCTATGTACAGATCCATTCCAGTATCCTCTGGATCTTTTACGTGCACGGTGTACATATATGTACAGATCCATTACAGAGTCTCCTCTGGATCTTTTACGTGCACGGTGTACAGATATGTACAGATCCATTCCAGAATCTCCTCTGGATCTTCTACGTGCATGGTGTACAGATTCATTCCAGAGTCTCCTCTGGATCTTCAACGTGCATGGTGTACAGATCAATTCCAGAGTCTCCTCTGGATCTTCTACGTGCACGGTGTACAGCTATGTACAGATCCATTCCAGTCTCCTCTGGATTTTCTACGTGCATGGTGTACAGCTATGTACAGATTCATTCCAGAGTCTCCTCTGGATCTTCTACGTACACGGTGTAAAGCTATGTACAGATCCATTCCAGAGCCTCCTCTGGATCTTTTACATGCACGGTGTACAGATGTGTACAGATCCATTCCAGAGTCTCCTCTGGATCTTCTACGTGCATGGTGTACAGATATGTACAGATCCATTCCAGAGTCTCCTCTGGATCTTCTACGTGCATGGTGTACAGATCCTTTCCAGAGTCTCCTCTGGATCTTCTACGTGCACGGTGTACACCTATGTACAGATCGATTCCAGTCTCCTCTGGATCTTCTACGTGCATGTTGTACAGCTATGTACAGATCCATTCCAGAGTCTCCTCTGGATCATCTACGTACACGGTGTACAGCTATGTACAGATCCATTCCAGAGCCTCCTCTGGATCTTTTACATGCACGGTGTACAGCTATGAACAGATCCATTCCAGTCTCCTCTGGATCTTCTATGTGCATGGTGTACAGCAATGTACAGATCCATTCCAGAGTCTCCTCTGGATCTTCTACTTGCACAGTGTACAGCTATGTACAGATCCATTCCAGAGTCTCCTCTGGATCTTCTACGTGCATGGTGTACAGATATGTACAGATCCATTCCAGAGTCTCCTCTGGATCTTCTACGTGCAAAGTGTACAGCTATGTACAGATCCATTCCAGTGACTACTCTGGATCTTCTACGTGCATGGTGTACAGATCCATTCCAGTGCCACCTCTGGATCTTCTACGTGCATGGTGTACAGATCTATTCCAGAGTCTCCTCTGGATATTTTACGTGCACGGTGTACAGATCCATTCTAGAGTCTCCTCTGGATCTTCTACGTGCACGGTGTACAGCTAAGTACAGATCCATTCCAGAGTCGCCTCTGGATCTTCTACGTGCATGGTGTACAGATCCATTCCAGAGTCTCCTCTGGATCTTCTACGTGCACGGTGTACAGCTATGTACAGATCCATTCCAGAGCCACCTCTGGATCTTCTACGTGCATGGTGTACAGATCTATTCCAGAGTCTCCTCTGGATATTTTACGTGCACGGTGTACAGATCCATTCTAGAGTCTCCTCTGGATCTTCTACGTGCACGGTGTACAGCTAAGTACAGATCCATTCCAGAGTCGCCTCTGGATCTTCTACGTGCATGGTGTACAGATCCATTCCAGAGTCTCCTCTGGATCTTCTACGTGCACGGTGTACAGCTATGTACAGATCCATTCCAGAGTCTCCTCTGGATCTTCAACGTGCATGGTGTATAGATCCATTCCCGAGCCACCTCTGGATGTTTTACGTGCACGGTGTACAGATCCATTCCAGAGTCTCCTCTGGATCTTCTACGCGCATGCTGTACAGATATGTACAGATCCATTCCAGAGTCTCCTCTGGATCTTCTACGAGCATGGTTTACAGATATGTACAGATCCTTTCCAGATTCTCCTCTGGATCTTCTACGTGCACGGTGTACAGCTATGTACAGATCCATTCCAGTCTCCTCTGGATCTTCTACGTGCACGGTGTACAGATCCATTCCAGAGTCTCCTTTAGATCTTTTACGTGCACGGTGTACAGCTATGTACAGATCCATTCCAGAGTCTCCTCTGGATCTTTTACGTGCACGGTGTACAGATATGTACAGATCCATTCCAGAGTTTCCTCTGGAACTTTTACGTGCAGTGAACAGCTATGTACAGATCCATTCCAGTCTCCTCTGGATCTTTTACGTGCACGGTGTACAGATATGTACAGATCCATTCCAGAGTCTCCTCTGGATCTTCTACGTGCATGGTGTACAGATCCATTCCAGTTTCTCCTCTGGATCTTCTACGTGCACGGTGTACAGCTATGTACAGATCCATCCCAGTCTCCTCTGGATCTTCTACGTGCACGGTGTACAGCTATGTACAGATCCATTCCAGAGCCACCTCTGGATCTTCTACGTGCATGGTGTACAGATCCATTCCAGAGTCACCTCTGGATCTTCTACGTGCATGGTGTACAGATCCATTCCAGAGTCTCCTCTGGATCTTCTATGTGCACTGTGTACAGCTATGTACAGATCCATTCCAGAGTCTCCTCTGGATCTTCTACGTGCAGTGTACAGCTATGTACAGATCCATTCCAGTCTCCTCTGGATCTTTTACGTGCACGGTGTACAGATCCATTCCAGAGCTCCTCTGGATCTTCTACGTGCATGGTGTACAGATCCATTCCAGAGTCTCCTCTGTCATTTCGTGCACGGTGTACATATGTACAGATCCATTCCAGATCTCCTCTGGATCTTCTACGTGCACGGTGTACAGCTATGTACAGATCCATTCCAGAGTCTCCTCTGGATCTTCTACGTGCAGTGTACAGCTATGTACAGATCCATTCCAGTCTCCTCTGGATCTTTTACGTGCACGGTGTACAGCTATGTACAGATCCATTCCAGAGTCTCCTCTGGATCTTCTACGTGCAGTGTACAGCTATGTACAGATCCATTCCAGTCTCCTCTGGATCTTTTACGTGCACGGTGTACAGATCCATTCCAGAGCCTCCTCTGGATCTTCTACGTGCATGGTGTACAGATCCATTCCAGAGTCTCCTCTGGATCTTTTACGTGCACGGTGTACAGATATGTACAGATCCATTCCAGAGTCTCCTCTGGATCTTCTACGTGCACAGTGTACAGCTATGTACAGATCCATTCCAGAGTCTCCTCTGGATCTTCTACGTGCAGTGTACAGCTATGTACAGATCCATTCCAGTCTCCTCTGGATCTTTTACGTGCACGGTGTACAGATATGTACAGATCCATTCCAGAGTCTCCTCTGGATCTTCTACGTGCATGGTGTACAGATATGTACAGATCCATTCCAGTCTCCTCTGGATCTTCTACGTGCATGGTGTACAGATATGTACAGATCCATTCCAGAGTCTCCTCTGGATCTTCTACGTGCATGGTGTACAGATCCATTCCAGAGTCTCCTCTGGATCTTCTACGTGCACGGTGTACAGCTATGTACAGATCCATTCCAGAGTCTCCTCTGGATCTTCTACGTGCATGGTGTACAATTCCATTCCAGAGCCACCTCTGGATGTTTTACGTGCACGGTGTACAGATCCATTCCAGAGCCACCTCTGGATGTTATACGTGCACGGTGTACAGATCCATTCCAGAGTCTCCTCTGGATCTTCTATGTGCATGGTGTACAGATCCATTCCAGAGTCTCCTCTGGATCTTCTACGTGCACGGTGTACAGCTATGTACAGATCCATTCCAGAGTCTCCTCTGGATCTTCTATGTGCACGGTGTACAGCTATGTACAGTTCCATTCCAGAGTCTCCTCTGGATCTTTTACGTGCACGGTGTACAGATATGTACAGATCCATTCCAGAGTCTCCTCTGGATCTTTTACGTGCACGGTGTACAGCTATGTACAGATCCATTCCAGAGTCTCCTCTGGATCTTCTACGTGCAGTGTACAGCTATGTACAGATCCATTCCAGTCTCCTCTGGATCTTTTACGTGCACGGTGTACATATATGTACAGATCCATTCCAGTGTCTCTGGATCTTCTACGTGCATGGTGTACAGATCCATTCCAGAGTCTCCTCTGGATCTTCTACGTGCACTGTGTACAGCTATGTACAGATCCATTCCAGAGTCTCCTCTGGATCTTCTACGTGCATGGTGTACAGATCCATCGAGAGCCACCTCTGGTGGTTTACGTGCACGGTGTACAGATCCATTCCAGAGTCTCCTCTGGATCTTCTACGTGCATGGTGTACAGATCCATTCCAGAGTCTCCTCTGGATCTTCTACGTGCACGGTGTACAGCTATGTACAGATCCATTCCAGAGTCTCCTCTGGATCTTCTATGTCGGTTCGTATGTACAGATCCATCCAGTCTCCTCTGGATCTTTACGTGCACGGTGTACAGCTATGTACAGATCCATTCCAGAGTCTCCTCTGGATCTTTTACGTGCACGGTGTACAGTTATGTAGATCCACCAGATCTCTCTGGATCTTTTACGTGCAGGTCAGCTATGTACAGATCCATTCCAGTCTCCTCTGGATCTTTTACGTGCACGGTGTAAAGATATGTACAGATCCATTCCAGAGTCTCCTCTGGATCTTCTACGTGCATGGTGTACAGATCCATTCCAGAGTCTCCTCTGGATCTTCTATGTGCACGGTGTACAGCTATGTACAGATCCATTCCAGTCTCCTCTGGATCTTTTACGTGCACGGTGTACAGATATGTACAGATCCATTCCAGAGTCTCCTCTGGATCTTCTACGTGCATTGTGTACAGATATGTACAGATCCATTCCAGAGTCTCCTCTGGATCTTCTACGTGCATGGTGTACAGATCCATTCCAGAGTCTCCTCTGGATCTTCTATGTGCACGGTGTACAGCTATGTACAGATCCATTCCAGAGTCTCCTCTGGATCTTCTACGTGCATGGTGTACAGATCCATTCCAGAGCCACCTCTGGATGTTTTACGTGCACGGTGTACAGATCCATTCCAGAGTCTCCTCTGAATCTTCTACGTGCATGGTGCACAGATCCATTCCAGAGTCTCCTCTGGATCTTCTACGTGCACGGTGTACAGCTATGTACAGATCCATTCCAGAGTCTCCTCTGGATCTTCTATGTGCACGGTGTACAGCTATGTACAGATCCATTCCAGTCTCCTCTGGATCGTTTACGTGCACGGTGTACAGATATGTACAGATCCATTCCAGAGTCTCCTCTGGATCTTCTACGAACACGGTGTACAGCTATGTACAGATCCATTCCAGAGTCTCCTCTGGATCTTCTACGTGCACATTGTACAGCTATGTACAGATCCATTCCAGAGTCTCCTCTGGATCTTCTACGTGCATTGTGTACAGATATGTACAGATCCATTCCAGAGTCTCCTCTGGATCTTTTACGTGCACGGTGTACAGATATGTACAGATCCATTCCAGAATCTCCTCTGGATCTTCTACGTGCACAGTGTACAGCTATGTACAGATCCATTCCAGAGTCTCCTCTGGATCTTCTACGTGCAGTGTACAGCTATGTACAGATCCATTCCAGTCTCCTCTGGATCTTTTACTTGCACGGTGTACAGATATGTACAGATCCATTCCAGAGTCTCCTCTGGATCTTCTACGTGCATGGTGTACAGATATGTACAGATCCATTCCAGTCTCCTCTGGATCTTCTACGTGCATGGTGTACAGATATGTACAGATCCATTCCAGAGTCTCCTCTGGATCTTCTACGTGCATGGTGTACAGATCCATTCCAGAGTCTCCTCTGGATCTTCTACGTGCACGGTGTACAGCTATGTACAGATCCATTCCAGAGTCTCCTCTGGATCTTCTACGTGCATGGTGTACAAATCCATTCCAGAGCCACCTCTGGATGTTTTACGTGCACGGTGTACAGATCCATTCCAGAGCCACCTCTGGATGTTATACGTGCACGGTGTACAGATCCATTCCAGAGTCTCCTCTGGATCTTCTATGTGCATGGTGTACAGATCCATTCCAGAGTCTCCTCTGGATCTTCTACGTGCACGGTGTACAGCTATGTACAGATCCATTCCAGAGTCTCCTCTGGATCTTCTATGTGCACGGTGTACAGCTATGTACAGTTCCATTCCAGAGTCTCCTCTGGATCATTTACGTGCACGGTGTACAGATATGTACAGATCCATTCCAGAGTCTCCTCTGGATCTTTTACGTGCACAGTGTACAGCTATGTACAGATCCATTCCAGAGTCTCCTCTGGATCTTCTACGTGCAGTGTACAGCTATGTACAGATCCATTCCAGTCTCCTCTGGATCTTTTACGTGCACGGTGTACATATATGTACAGATCCATTCCAGTGTCTCCTCTGGATCTTCTACGTGCATGGTGTACAGATCCATTCCAGAGTCTCCTCTGGATCTTCTACGTGCACTGTGTACAGCTATGTACAGATCCATTCCAGAGTCTCCTCTGGATCTTCTACGTGCATGGTGTACAGATCCACTCGAGAGCCACCTCTGGATGGTTTACGTGCACGGTGTACAGATCCATTCCAGAGTCTCCTCTGGATCTTCTACGTGCATGGTGTACAGATCCATTCCAGAGTCTCCTCTTGATCTTCTACGTGCACGGTGTACAGCTATGTACAGATCCATTCCAGAGTCTCCTCTGGATCTTCTATGTGCACGGTGTACAGCTATGTATAGATCCATTCCAGAGTCTCCTCTGGATCGTTTACGTGCACGGTGTACAGCTATGTACAGATCCATTCCAGAGTCTCCTCTGGATCGTTTACGTGCACAGTGTACAGTTATGTACAGATCCATTCCAGAGTCTCCTCTGGATCTTTTACGTGCAGTGTACAGCTATGTACAGATCCATTCCAGTCTCCTCTGGATCGTTTACGTGCACGGTATAAAGATATGTATAGATCCATTCCAGAGTCTCCTCTGGATCTTCTACGTGCATGGTGTACAGATCCATTCCAGAGTCTCCTCTGGATCTTCTACGTGCACGGTGTACAGCTATGTACAGATCCATTCCAGAATCTCCTCTGGATCTTCTATGTGCACGGTGTACAGCTATGTACATATCCATTCCAGTCTCCTCTGGATCTTTTACGTGCACGGTGTACATATATGTACATATCCATTCCAGAGTCTCCCCTGGATCTTCTACGTGCATTGTGTACAGATATGTACAGATCCATTCCAGAGTCTCCTCTGGATCTTCTACGTGCATGGTGTACAGATCCATTCCAGATTCTCCTCTGGATCTTCTATGTGCACGGTGTACAGCTATGTACAGATCCATTCCAGAGTCTCCTCTGGATCTTCTACGTGCATGGTGTACAGATCCATTCCAGAGCCACCTCTGGATGTTTTACGTGCACGGTGTACAGATCCATTCCAGAGTCTCCTCTGAATCTTCTACGTGCATGGTGCACAGATCCATTCCAGAGTCTCCTCTGGATCTTCTACGTGCACGGTGTACAGCTATGTACAGATCCATTCCAGAGTCTCCTCTGGATCTTCTATGTGCACGGTGTACAGCTATGTACAGATCCATTCCAGTCTCCTCTGGATCGTTTACGTGCACGGTGTACAGATATGTACAGATCCATTCCAGAGTCTCCTCTGGATCTTCTACGTACACGGTGTACAGCTATGTACAGATCCATTCCAGAGTCTCCTCTGGATCTTCTACGTGCACATTGTACAGCTATGTACAGATCCATTCCAGAGTCTCCTCTGGATCTTCTACGTGCATTGTGTACAGATATGTACAGATCCATTCCAGAGTCTCCTCTGGATCTTCTACGTGCACGGTGTACAGATATGTACAGATCCATTCCAGAGTCTCCTCTGGATCTTCTACGTGCACAGTGTACAGCTATGTACAGATCCATTCCAGAGTCTCCTCTGGATCTTCTACGTGCAGTGTACAGCTATGTACAGATCCATTCCAGTCTCCTCTGGATCTTTACGTGCACGGTGTACAGATATGTACAGATCCATTCCAGAGTCTCCTCTGGATCTTCTACGTGCATGGTGTACAGATATGTACAGATCCATTCCAGTCTCCTCTGGATCTTCTACGTGCATGGTGTACAGATATGTACAGATCCATTCCAGAGTCTCCTCTGGATCTTCTACGTGCATGGTGTACAGATCCATTCCAGAGTCTCCTCTGGATCTTCTACGTGCACGGTGTACAGCTATGTACAGATCCATTCCAGAGTCTCCTCTGGATCTTCTACGTGCATGGTGTACAAATCCATTCCAGAGCCACCTCTGGATGTTATACGTGCACGGTGTACAGATCCATTCCAGAGTCTCCTCTGGATCTTCTATGTGCATGGTGTACAGATCCATTCCAGAGTCTCCTCTGGATCTTCTACGTGCACGGTGTACAGCTATGTACAGATCCATTCCAGAGTCTCCTCTGGATCTTCTACGTGCACGGTGTACAGCTATGTACAGTTCCATTCCAGAGTCTCCTCTGGATCGTTTACGTGCACGGTGTACAGATATGTACAGATCCATTCCAGAGTCTCCTCTGGATCTTTTACGTGCAGTGTACAGCTATGTACAGATCCATTCCAGTCTCCTCTGGATCTTCTATGTGCACGGTGTACAGCTATGTACATATCCATTCCAGTCTCCTCTGGATCTTTTACGTGCACGGTGTACATATATGTACATATCCATTCCAGTGTCTCCTCTGGATCTTCTACGTGCATGGTGTACAGATCCATTCCAGAGTCTCCTCTGGATCTTCTACGTGCACTGTGTACAGCTATGTACAGATCCATTCCAGAGTCTCCTCTGGATCTTCTACGTGCATGGTGTACAGATCCACTCCAGAGCCACCTCTGGATGTTTTACGTGCACGGTGTACAGATCCATTCCAGAGTCTCCTCTGGATCTTCTACGTGCATGGTGTACAGATCCATTCCAGAGTCTCCTCTGGATCTTCTACGTGCACGGTGTACAGCTATGTACAGATCCATTCCAGAGTCTCCTCTGGATCTTTTACGTGCACGGTGTACAGCTATGTACAGATCCATTCCAGAGTCTCCTCTGGATCGTTTACGTGCACAGTGTACAGTTATGTACAGATCCATTCCAGAGTCTCCTCTGGATCTTTTACGTGCAGTGTACAGCTATGTACAGATCCATTCCAGACTCCTCTGGATCTTTTACGTGCACGGTATAAAGATATGTATAGATCCATTCCAGAGTCTCCTCTGGATCTTCTACGTGCACGGTGTACAGCTATGTACAGATCCATTCCAGAGTCTCCTCTGGATCTTCTATGTGCACGGTGTACAGCTATGTACAGATCCATTCCAGTCTCCTCTGGATCTTTTACGTGCACGGTGTACATATATGTACAGATCCATTCCAGAGTCTCCTCTGGATCTTCTACGTGCATTGTGTACAGATATGTACAGATCCATTCCAGAGTCTCCTCTGGATCTTCTACGAACACGGTGTACAGCTATGTACAGATCCATTCCAGAGTCTCCTCTGGATCTTCTACGTGCACATTGTACAGCTATGTACAGATCCATTCCAGAGTCTCCTCTGGATCTTCTACGTGCATTGTGTACAGATATGTACAGATCCATTCCAGAGTCTCCTCTGGATCTTCTACGTGCATGGTGTACAGATCCATTCCAGAGCCTCCTCTGGATCTTCTATGTGCACGGTGTACAGCTATGTACAGATCCATTCCAGAGTCTCCTCTGGATCTTCTACGTGCATGGTGTACAGATCCATTCCAGAGCCACCTCTGGATGTTTTACGTGCACGGTGTACAGATCCATTCCAGAGTCTCCTCTGAATCTTCTACGTGCATGGTGCACATATCCATTCCAGAGTCTCCTCTGGATCTTCTACGTGCACGGTGTACAGCTATGTACAGTTCCATTCCAGAGTCTCCTCTGGATCTTCTATGTGCACGGTGTACAGCTATGTACATATCCATTCCAGTCTCCTCTGGATCGTTTACGTGCACGGTGTACAGCTATGTACAGATCCATTCCAGAGTCTCCTCTGGATCGTTTACGTGCACAGTGTACAGTTATGTACAGATCCATTCCAGAGTCTCCTCTGGATCTTTTACGTGCAGTGTACAGCTATGTACAGATCCATTCCAGACTCCTCTGGATCTTTTACGTGCACGGTATAAAGATATGTATAGATCCATTCCAGAGTCTCCTCTGGATCTTCTACGTGCACGGTGTACAGCTATGTACAGATCCATTCCAGAGTCTCCTCTGGATCTTCTACGTGCACGGTGTACAGCTATGTACAGATCCATTCCAGTCTCCTCTGGATCTTTACGTGCACGGTGTACAGATATGTACAGATCCATTCCAGAGTCTCCTCTGGATCTTCTACGTGCATGGTGTACAGATATGTACAGATCCATTCCAGAGTCTCCTCTGGATCTTCTACGTGCACGGTGTACAGATCCATTCCAGAGTCTCCTCTGGATCTTCTACGTGCACAGTGTACAGATCCATTCCAGAGTCTCCTCTGGATCTTCTACGTGCATGGTGTACAGATATGTACAGATCCATTCCAGAGTCTCCTCTGGATCTTCTACGTGCATGTGTACAGATCCATTCCAGAGTCTCCTCTGGATCTTCTACGTGCACGGTGTACAGCTATGTACAGATCCATTCCAGAGTCTCCTCTGGATCTTCTACGTGCATGGTGTACAGATCCATTCCAGAGCCCCTCTGGATCTTCTACGTGCACGGTGTACAGATCCATTCCAGAGTCTCCTCTGGATCTTCTACGTGCATGGTGTACAGATCCATTCCAGAGTCTCCTCTGGATCTTCTACGTGCACGGTGTACAGCTATGTACAGATCCATTCCAGAGTCTCCTCTGGATCTTCTACGTGCACGGTGTACAGCTATGTACAGATCCATTCCAGAGTCTCCTCTGGATCTTTTACGTGCACAGTGTACAGCTATGTACAGATCCATTCCAGAGTCTCCTCTGGATCTTCTACGTGCAGTGTACAGCTATGTACAGATCCATTCCAGTCTCCTCTGGATCTTTTACGTGCACGGTGTACAGATATGTACAGATCCATTCCAGAGTCTCCTCTGGATCTTCTACGTGCATGGTGTACAGATATGTACAGATCCATTCCAGAGTCTCCTCTGGATCTTCTACGTGCACAGTGTACAGATATGTACAGATCCATTCCAGAGTCTCCTCTGGATCTTCTACGTGCATGGTGTACAGATATTACAGATCCATTCCAGAGCCTCCTCTGGATCTTCTACGTGCATGGTGTACAGATATGTACAGATCCATTCCAGAGTCTCCTCTGGATCTTCTACGTGCACGGTGTACAGCTATGTACAGATCCATTCCAGAGTCTCCTCTGGATCTTCTACGTGCATGGTGTACAGATATGTACAGATCCATTCCAGAGTCTCCTCTGGATCTTCTACGTGCATGGTGTACAGATCCATTCCAGAGTCTCCTCTGGATCTTCTACGTGCACGGTGTACAGCTATGTACAGATCCATTCCAGAGTCTCCTCTGGATCTTCTACGTGCATGGTGTACAGATCCATTCCAGAGCTCCTCTGGATCTTTACGTGCACGGTGTACAGATCCATTCCAGAGTCTCCTCTGGATCTTCTACGTGCATGGTGTACAGATCCATTCCAGAGTCTCCTCTGGATCTTCTACGTGCACGGTGTACAGCTATGTACAGTTCCATTCCAGAGTCTCCTCTGGATCTTCTATGTGCACGGTGTACAGCTATGTACAGATCCATTCCAGTCTCCTCTGGATCGTTTACGTGCACGGTGTACAGATATGTACAGATCCATTCCAGAGTCTCCTCTGGATCTTCTATGTGCACGGTGTACAGCTATGTACAGTTCCATTCCAGAGTCTCCTCTGGATCGTTTACGTGCACGGTGTACAGATATGTACAGATCCATTCCAGAGTCTCCTCTGGATCTTTTACGTGCACAGTGTACAGCTATGTATAGATCCATTCCAGAGTCTCCTCTGGATCTTCTACGTGCAGTGTACAGCTATGTACAGATCCATTCCAGTCTCCTCTGGATCTTTTACGTGCATGGTGTACATATATGTACAGATCCATTCCAGTGTCTCCTCTGGATCTTCTACGTGCATGGTGTACA
>JABXNX010003780.1:12500-22388 GCA_014843695.1 Archivesica marissinica | reverse complement strand
AATGGAAGATATTGTACGAATTTGTACATGTATTTGGAATGGAAGATATTGTAAGAATTTGTACATGTATTTGGAATGGAAGATATTGTACGAATGTGTACATGTATTTGGAATGGAAGATATTGTAAGAATGTGTACATGTATTTGGAATGGAAGATAGTGTAAGAATTTGTACATGTATTTGGAATGGAAGATGTTGTAAGAATGTATACATGTATTTGGAATGGAAGATGGTGTAAGAATGTGTACATGTATTTGGAATGGAAGATATTGTATGAATGTGTACATGACTTAGGAATGGAAGATAGTGTACGAATATGTACATGACTTTGGAATGAAAGATATTGTACGAATGTGTAAATGGATTTGGAATGGATGATATTGTACGAATCTGTACATGGATTTGGAATGGAAGATATTGTACGAATTTGTAAATGTATTTGGAATGGAAGATATTGTAAGAATTTTTACATGTATTTGGAATGGAAGATGTTGTAAGAATGTGTACATGTATTTGGAATTGAAGATGGTGTAAGAATTTGTACATGTATTTGGAATGGAAGATGTTGTAAGAATGTATACATGTATTTGGAATGGAAGATGGTGTAAGAATGTGTACATGTATTTGGAATGGAAGATATTGTATGAATGTGTACATGACTTAGGAATGGAAGATAGTGTACGAATATGTACATGACTTTGGAATGAAAGATATTGTACGAATTTGTACATGGATTTGGAATGGATGATATTGTACGAATCTGTACATGGATTTGGAATGGAAGATATTGTACGAATTTGTACATGTATTTGAAATGGAAGATTTTGTACGAATCTGTACATGCATTTGGAATGGATGATATTGTACGAATCTGTACATGACTTAGGAATGGAAGATAGTGTACGAATTTGTACATGACTTTAGAATGGAAGATATTGTACGAATGTGTATATGCATTTGGAATGGAAGATATTGTTCGAAATTGTACATGTATTTGGAATGGAAGATATTGTACGAATTTGTACATGTATTTGGAATGGAAGAGAGTGTAAGAATGTGTACATGTCTTTGGTATGGAAGATATTGTACGAATGTATACATGACTTTGGAATGGAAGATGTTGTAAGAATGTGTACATGACTTTGGAATGGAAGATATTGTACGAATGTGTACATGACTTTGGAATGGAAGATGTTGTAAGAATGTGTACATGTATTTGGAATGGAAGATATTGTACGAATTTGTACATGACTTTGGAATGGAATATATTGTACGAATTTGTACATGTATTTGGAATGGAAGATGTTGTACGAATTTGTACATGTATTTGGAATGGAAGATGTTGTACGAATTTGTACATGTATTTGGTATGGAAGATGTTGTACGAATTTGTACATGTATTTGGAATGGAAGATAGTGTACGAATATGTACATGACTTTGGAATGAAAGATATTGTACGAATGTGTACATGTATTTGGAATGGAAGATGTTGTAAGTATGTTTATATGTATTTGGAATGGAAGATGGTGTAAGAATGTGTACATGTATTTGGAATGGACGATGGTGGAAGAATTTGTACATGACTTTGGAATGGAAGATGTTGTAAGAATTTGTACATGTATTTGGAATGGAAGATATTGTACGAATGTGTACATGTATTTGTAATGGAAGATGTTGTAGGTATGTGTATATGTATTTGGAATGGAAGATGGTGTAAGAATTTGTACATGTATTTAGAATGGAAGATGTTGTAAGAATGTGTACATGTATTTGGAGTGGAAGATGGTGTAAGAATTTGTACATGTATTTGGAATGGAAGATGTTATAGGAATTTGTACATGTATTTGGAATGGAAGATATTGTACGAATCTGTACATGACCTAGGAATGGAAGATAGTGTACGAATTTGTACATGTATTTGGAATGGAAGATGGTGTAAGAATGTGTACATGTATTTGGAATGGAAGATGTTGTAGGGATGTGTACATGTATTTGGAATGGAAGATGCTGTAATAATGTGTATATGTATTTGGAATGGAAGATTGTGTAAGAATTTGTACATGTATTTGGAATGGAAGATGTTGTAGGAATTTGTACATGTATTTGTAATGGACGATGGTGTAAGAATGTGTACATGTATTTGGAATGGACGATGGTGTAAGAATGTGTACATGACTTTGGAATGGAAGATGTTGTAAGAATTTGTACATGTATTTGGAATGGAAGATATTGTACGAATTTGTACATGTATTTGGAATGGAGGATATTGTAAGTATTTGTACATGTATATGGAATGGACGATATTGTAAGTATTTGTACATGTATTTGGAATGGAAGATATTGTAAGAATTTGTACATGATTTTGGAATGGAAGATGTTGTAAGAATGTGTACATGTATTTGGAATGGAAGATATTGTACGAATTTGTACATAACTTTGGAATGAAAGATATTGCAAGAATTTTTACATGTATTTGGAATGGAAGATATTGTACGAATGTGTACATGACTTAGGAATGGAAGATAGTGTACGAATATATACATGGCTTTGGAATGAAAGATAGTATACGAATGTGTACATGACTTTGGAATGGAAGATGTTGTAAGAATGTGTACATGTATTTGGAATGGAAGATAGTGTACGAATATGTACATGACTTTGGAATGAAAGATATTGTACGAATGTGTACATGTATTTGGAATGGAAGATGTTGTAAGTATGTTTATATGTATTTGGAATGGAAGATGGTGTAAGAATGTGTACATGTATTTGGAATGGACGATGGTGGAAGAATTTGTACATGTATTTGGAATGGAAGATATTGTACGAATGTGTACATGTATTTGTAATGGAAGATGTTGTAGGTATGTGTATATGTATTTGGAATGGAAGATGGTGTAAGAATTTGTACATGTATTTAGAATGGAAGATGTTGTAAGAATGTGTACATGTATTTGGAGTGGAAGATGGTGTAAGAATTTGTACATGTATTTGGAATGGAAGATGTTATAGGAATTTGTACATGTATTTGGAATGGAAGATATTGTACGAATCTGTACATGACCTAGGAATGGAAGATAGTGTACGAATTTGTACATGTATTTGGAATGGAAGATGGTGTAAGAATTTGTACATGTATTTGGAATGGAAGATGTTGTAGGGATGTGTACATGTATTTGGAATGGAAGATGCTGTAATAATGTGTATATGTATTTGGAATGGAAGATTGTGTAAGAATTTGTACATGTATTTGGAATGGAAGATGTTGTAGGAATTTGTACATGTATTTGTAATGGACGATGGTGTAAGAATGTGTACATGTATTTGGAATGGACGATGGTGTAAGAATGTGTACATGACTTTGGAATGGAAAATGTTGTAAGAATTTGTACATGTATTTGGAATGGAAGATATTGTACGAATTTGTACATGTATTTGGAATGGAGGATATTGTAAGTATTTGTACATGTATATGGAATGGACGATATTGTAAGTATTTGTACATGTATTTGGAATGGAAGATATTGTAAGAATTTGTACATGATTTTGGAATGGAAGATGTTGTAAGAATGTGTACATGTATTTGGAATGGAAGATATTGTACGAATTTGTACATAACTTTGGAATGAAAGATATTGCAAGAATTTGTACATGTATTTGGAATGGAAGATATTGTACGAATGTGTACATGACTTAGGAATGGAAGATAGTGTACGAATATGTACATGGCTTTGGAATGAAAGATAGTATACGAATGTGTACATGTATTTGGAATGGAAGATGTTGTAAGTATGTTTATATGTATTTGGAATGGAAGATGGTGTAAGAATGTGTACATGTATTTGGAATGGACGATGGTGTAAGAATTTGTACATGACTTTGGAATGGAAGATGTTGTAAGAATTTGTACATGTATTTGGAATGGAAGATATTGTACGAATGTGTACATGTATTTGGAATGGAAGATGTTGTAAGTATGTGTATATGTATTTGGAATGGAAGATGGTGTAAGAATTTGTACATGTATTTGGAATGGAAGATATTGTACGAATTTGTATATGTATTTGGAATGGAAGATGCTGTAATAATTTGTACATTTATTTGGAATGGAAGATATTGTAAGAATGTGTACATGTATTTGGAATGGAAGATATTGTACGAATTTGTACATTTATTTGGAATGGAAGATATTGTAAGAAGTTGTACATGTATTTTGAATGGAAGATGTTGTAAGAATGTGTACATGTATTTGGAGTGGAAGATGGTGTAAGAATTTGTACATGTATTTGGAATGGAAGATGTTGTAAGAATGTGTACATGTATTTGGAGTGGAAGATGGTGTAAGAATTTGTACATGTATTTGGAATGGAAGATGTTATAGGAATTTGTACATGTATTTGGAATGGAAGATATTGTACGAATCTGTACATGACCTAGGAATGGCAGATAGTGTACGAATGTGTACATGTATTTGGAATGGAAGATGGTGTAAGAATTTGTACATGTATTTGGAATGGAAGATGTTGTAGGGATGTGTACATGTATTTGGAATGGAAGATGCTGTAAGAATGTGTATATGTATTTGGAATGGAAGATGGTGTAAGAATTTGTACATGACTTTGGAATGGAAGATATTGTAAGAATTTGTACATGTATTTGGAATGGAAGATGTTGTACGAATTTGTACATGACTTTGGAATGGAAGATATTGTAAGAATGTGTACATGTATTTGGAATGGAAGATATTGTACGAATTTGTACATGTATTTGGAATGGAAGATGTTGTACGAATTTGTACATGACTTTGGAATGGAAGATGTTGTACGAATTTGTACATGTATTTGGAATGGAAGATGCTGTAAGAATTTGTACATGTATTTGGAATGCAAGATATTGTAAGAATGTGTACATGTATTTGGAATGGAAGATGTTGTAAGAATGTGTACATGTATTTGGAATGGAAGATGTTGTACGAATTTGTACATGTATTTGGAATGGAAGATATTGTAAGAATGTGTACATGTATTTGGAATGGAATTGTAAATTTGGAATGGAAGATGTTGTAAGAATGTGTACATGTATTTGGAATGGAAGATGGTGTAAGAATTTGTACATGTATTTGGAATGGAAGATGTTGTAGGAATTTGTACATGTATTTCGAATGGAAGATATTGTACGAATTTGTACATGACATTGGAATGGAAGATATTGTAAGAATTTGTACATGTATTTGGAATGGAAGATATTGTACGAATGTGTACATGTATTTGGAATGGAAGATGTTGTACGAATTTGTACATGACTTTGGAATGGAAGATGTTGTACGAATGTGTACATGTATTTGGAATGGAAGGTGCTGTAAGAATGTGTATATGTATTTGGAATGGACGATGGTGTAAGAATTTGTACATGACTTTGGAATGGAAGATATTGTAAGAATGTGTACATGTATTTGGAATGGAAGATGTTGTACGAATTTGTACATGACTTTGGAATGGAAGATATTGTATGAATGTTTACATGTATTTGGAATGGAAGATATTGTACGAATTTGTACATGTATTTGGAATGGAAGATGTTGTACGAATTTGTACATGACTTTGGAATGGAAGATGTTGTACGAATTTGTAAATGTATTTGGAATGGAAGATATTGTTAGAATTTGTACATGTATTTGGAATGCAAGATATTGTTAGAATGTGTACATGTATTTGGAATGGAAGATGTTGTAAGAATGTGTACATGTATTTGGAATGGAAGATGTTGTACGAATTTGTACATGTATTTGGAATGGAAGATATTGTAAGAATGTGTACATGTATTTGGAATGGAAGATGGTGTAATAATGTGTATATGTATTTGGAATGGAAGATGGTGTAAGAATTTGTACATGTATTTGGAATGGAAGATGTTGTAAGAATGTGTACATGTATTTGGAGTGGAAGATGGTGTAAGAATTTGTACATGTATTTGGAATGGAAGATGTTATAGGAATTTGTACATGTATTTGGAATGGAAGATATTGTACGAATCTGTACATGACCTAGGAATGGCAGATAGTGTATGAATGTGTACATGTATTTGGAATGGAAGATGGTGTAAGAATTTGTACATGTATTTGGAATGGAAGATGTTGTAGGGATGTGTACATGTATTTGGAATGGAAGATGCTGTAAGAATGTGTATATGTATTTGGAATGGAAGATGGTGTAAGAATTTGTACATGACTTTGGAATGGAAGATATTGTAAGAATTTGTACATGTATTTGGAATGGAAAATGTTGTACGAATTTGTACATGACTTTGGAATGGAAGATATTGTAAGAATGTGTACATGTATTTGGAATGGAAGATATTGTACGAATTTGTACATGTATTTGGAATGGAAGATGTTGTACGAATTTGTACATGACTTTGGAATGGAAGATGTTGTACGAATTTGTACATGTATTTGGAATGGAAGATGCTGTAAGAATTTGTACATGTATTTGGAATGCAAGATATTGTTAGAATGTGTACATGTATTTGGAATGGAAGATGTTGTAAGAATGTGTACATGTATTTGGAATGGAAGATGTTGTACGAATTTGTACATGTATTTGGAATGGAAGATATTGTAAGAATGTGTACATGTATTTGGAATGGAAGATGGTGTAATAATGTGTATATGTATTTGGAATGGAAGATGGTGTAAGAATTTGTACATGTATTTGGAATGGAAGATGTTGTAGGAATTTGTACATGTATTTCGAATGGAAGATATTGTACGAATTTGTACATGACATTGGAATGGAAGATATTGTAAGAATTTGTACATGTATTTGGAATGGAAGATATTGTACGAATGTGTACATGTATTTGGAATGGAAGATGTTGTACGAATTTGTACATGACTTTGGAATGGAAGATGTTGTACGAATGTGTACATGTATTTGGAATGGAAGGTGCTGTAAGAATGTGTATATGTATTTGGAATGGACGATGGTGTAAGAATTTGTACATGACTTTGGAATGGAAGATATTGTAAGAATGTGTACATGTATTTGGAATGGAAGATGTTGTACGAATTTGTACATGACTTTGGAATGGAAGATATTGTATGAATGTTTACATGTATTTGGAATGGAAGATATTGTACGAATTTGTACATGTATTTGGAATGGAAGATGTTGTACGAATTTGTACATGACTTTGGAATGGAAGATGTTGTACGAATTTGTAAATGTATTTGGAATGGAAGATATTGTTAGAATTTGTACATGTATTTGGAATGCAAGATATTGTTAGAATGTGTACATGTATTTGGAATGGAAGATGTTGTAAGAATGTGTACATGTATTTGGAATGGAAGATGTTGTAGGAATTTGTACATGTATTTGTAATGGACGATGGTGTAAGAATGTGTACATGTATTTGGAATGGACGATGGTGTAAGAATGTGTACATGACTTTGGAATGGAAGATGTTGTAAGAATGTGTACATGTATTTGGAATGGAAGATAGTGTACGAATATGTACATGACTTTGGAATGAAAGATATTGTACGAATGTGTACATGTATTTGGAATGGAAGATGTTGTAAGTATGTTTATATGTATTTGGAATGGAAGATGGTGTAAGAATGTGTACATGTATTTGGAATGGACGATGGTGGAAGAATTTGTACATGACTTTGGAATGGAAGATGTTGTAAGAATTTGTACATGTATTTGGAATGGAAGATATTGTACGAATGTGTACATGTATTTGTAATGGAAGATGTTGTAGGTATGTGTATATGTATTTGGAATGGAAGATGGTGTAAGAATTTGTACATGTATTTAGAATGGAAGATGTTGTAAGAATGTGTACATGTATTTGGAGTGGAAGATGGTGTAAGAATTTGTACATGTATTTGGAATGGAAGATGTTATAGGAATTTGTACATGTATTTGGAATGGAAGATATTGTACGAATCTGTACATGACCTAGGAATGGAAGATAGTGTACGAATTTGTACATGTATTTGGAATGGAAGATGGTGTAAGAATTTGTACATGTATTTGGAATGGAAGATGTTGTAGGGATGTGTACATGTATTTGGAATGGAAGATACTGTAATAATGTGTATATGTATTTGGAATGGAAGATTGTGTAAGAATTTGTACATGTATTTGGAATGGAAGATGTTGTAGGAATTTGTACATGTATTTGTAATGGACGATGGTGTAAGAATGTGTACATGTATTTGGAATGGACGATGGTGTAAGAATGTGTACATGACTTTGGAATGGACGATGGTGGAAGAATTTGTACATGACTTTGGAATGGAAGATGTTGTAAGAATTTGTACATGTATTTGGAATGGAAGATATTGTACGAATGTGTACATGTATTTGTAATGGAAGATGTTGTAGGTATGTGTATATGTATTTGGAATGGAAGATGGTGTAATAATTTGTACATGTATTTAGAATGGAAGATGTTGTAAGAATGTGTACATGTATTTGGAGTGGAAGATGGTGTAAGAATTTGTACATGTATTTGGAATGGAAGATGTTATAGGAATTTGTACATGTATTTGGAATGGAAGATATTGTACGAATCTGTACATGACCTAGGAATGGAAGATAGTGTACGAATTTGTACATGTATTTGGAATGGAAGATGGTGTAAGAATGTGTACATGTATTTGGAATGGAAGATATTGTAGGGATGTGTACATGTATTTGGAATGGAAGATGCTGTAATAATGTGTATATGTATTTGGAATGGAAGATTGTGTAAGAATTTGTACATGTATTTGGAATGGAAGATGTTGTAGGAATTTGTACATGTATTTGTAATGGACGATGGTGTAAGAATGTGTACATGTATTTGGAATGGACGATGGTGTAAGAATGTGTACATGACTTTGGAATGGAAAATGTTGTAAGAATTTGTACATGTATTTGGAATGGAAGATATTGTACGAATTTGTACATGTATTTGGAATGGAGGATATTGTAAGTATTTGTACATGTATATGGAATGGACGATATTGTAAGTATTTGTACATGTATTTGGAATGGAAGATATTGTAAGAATTTGTACATGATTTTGGAATGGAATATGTTGTAAGAATGTGTACATTTATTTGGAATGGAAGATATTGTACGAATTTGTACATAACTTTGGAATGAAAGATATCGCAAGAATTTGTACATGTATTTGGAATGGAAGATATTGTAAGTATGTTTATATGTATTTGGAATGGAAGATGGTGTAAGAATTTGTACATGTATTTGGAATGGACGATGGTGGAAGAATTTGTACATGACTTTGGAATGGAAGATAGTATACGAATGTGTACATTTATTTGGAATGGAAGATGTTGTAAGTATGTTTATATGTATTTGGAATGGAAGATGGTGTAAAAAAAAAAAAGAATTTGTACATGACTTTGGAATGGAAGATGTTGTAAGAATTTGTACATGTATTTGGAATGGAAGATATTGTACGAATGTGTACATGTATTTGGAATGGAAGATGTTGTAAGTATGTGTATATGTATTTGGAATGGAAGATGGTGTAAGAATTTGTACATGTATTTGGAATGGAAGATATTGTACGAATTTGTACATGTATTTGGAATGGAAGATGCTGTAATAATTTGTACATTTATTTGGAATGGAAGATATTGTAAGAAGTTGTACATGTATTTTGAATGGAAGATGTTGTAAGAATGTGTACATGTATTTGGAGTGGAAGATGGTGTAAGAATTTGTACATGTATTTGGAATGGAAGATGTTGTAAGAATGTGTACATGTATTTGGAGTGGAAGATGGTGTAAGAATTTGTACATGTATTTGGAATGGAAGATGTTATAGGAATTTGTACATGTATTTGGAATGGAAGATATTGTAC
>JABXNX010003780.1:0-7500 GCA_014843695.1 Archivesica marissinica | reverse complement strand
GATGGTGTAATAATTTGTATATGTATTTGGAATGGAAGATGGTGTAAGAATTTGTACATGTATTTGGAATGGAAGATATTGTACGAATTTGTACATGACATTGGAATGGAAGATATTGTAAGAATTTGTACATGTATTTGGAATGGAAGATATTGTACGAATGTGTACATGACTTTGGAATGGAAGATGTTGTACGAATGTGTACATGTATTTGGAATGGAAGATGCTGTAAGAATGTGTACATGTATTTGGAATGGAAGATATTGTAAGAATGTGTACATGTATTTGGAATGGAAGATGTTGTAAGTATTTGTGCATGTATTTGGAATGGAAGATGCTGTAATAATGTGTACATGTATTTGGAATGGAAGATAGTGTAAGAATGTGTACATGTATTTGGAATGGAAGATATTGTAAGTATGTGTACATGTATTTGTAATGGAAGATGGTGTAAGAATTTGTACATGTATTTGGAATGGAAGATGTTGTAGGAATTTGTACATGTATTTGGAATGGAAAATGTTGTAAGAATGTATACATGTATTTGGAATGGAAGAAGGTGTAAGAATTTGTACATGTATTTGGAATGGAAGATATTGTACGAATGTGTACATGACTTAGGAATGGAAGATAGTGTACGAATATGTACATGACTTTGGAATGAAAGATAGTGTACGAATTTGTACATGGATTTGGAATGGATGATGCTGTAAGAGTGTGTATATGTATTTGGAATCGAAGATATTATAAGAATGTGTACATGTATTTGGAATGGAAGATATTGTAAGAATTTGTACATGTATTTGGAATAGACGATAGTGTAGCAATTTGTACATGTATTTGGAATGGAAGATGCTGTAAGAATGTGTACATGTATTTGGAATGGAAGATGGTGTAAGAATTTGTACATGTATTTGGAATGGACGATGGTGTAAGAATGTGTACATGACTTTGGAATGGAAGATGTTGTAAGAATTTGTACATGTATTTGGAATGGAAGATATTGTACGACTTTGTACATGTATTTGGAATGGAAGATGTTGTAAGAATTTGTACATGTATTTGGAATGGAAGATATTGTACGAATGTGTACATGTATTTGGAATGGAAGATATTGTAAGAATGTGTACATGTATTTGGAATTGAAGATGGTGTAAGAATGTGTACATGTATTTGGAATGGAAGATGTTGTAAGAATGTATACATGTATTTGGAATGGAAGATGGTGTAAGAATGTGTACATGTATTTGGAATGGAAGATATAGTATGAATGTGTACATGACTTTGGAATGAAAGATATTGTACGAATGTGTACATGGATTTGGAATGGATGATATTGTACGAATCTGTACATGGATTTGGAATGGAAGATATTGTACGAATTTGTAAATGTATTTGGAATGGAAGATATTATAAGAATTTTTACATGTATTTGGAATGGAAGATGTTGTAAGAATGTGTACATGTATTTGGAATTGAAGATGGTGTAAGAATTTGTACATGTATTTGGAATGGAAGATGTTGTAAGAATGTATACATGTATTTGGAATGGAAGATGGTGTAAGAATGTGTACATGTATTTGGAATGGAAGATATTGTATGAATGTGTACATGACTTAGGAATGGAAGATAGTGTACGAATATGTACATGACTTTGGAATGAAAGATATTGTACGAATTTGTACATGGATTTGGAATGGATGATATTGTACGAATCTGTACATGGATTTGGAATGGAAGATATTGTACGAATTTGTACATGTATTTGAAATGGAAGATTTTGTACGAATCTGTACATGCATTTGGAATGGATGATATTGTACGAATCTGTACATGACTTAGGAATGGAAGATAGTGTACGAATTTGTACATGACTTTAGAATGGAAGATATTGTACGAATGTGTATATGCATTTGGAATGGAAGATATTGTTCGAAATTGTACATGTATTTGGAATGGAAGATATTGTACGAATTTGTACATGAATTTGGAATGGAAGATGTAAGAATGTGTACATGTATTTGGAATGGAAGATATTGTAAGAATTTGTACATGACTTTGGAATGGAATATATTGTACGAATTTGTACATGTATTTGGAATGGAAGATGTTGTAAGAATTTGTACATGTATTTGGAATGGAAGATATTGTACGAATTTGTACATGTATTTGGAATGGAAGATATTGTACGAATTTGTACATGTATTTGGAATGGAAGATGTTGTACGAATTTGTACATGTATTTGGAATGGAAGATGTTGTAGGAATTTGTACATGTATTTGGAATGGAAGATGTTGTAAGAATGTGTACATGTATTTGGAATGGAAGATAGTGTAAGAATTTGTACATGACTTTGGAATGGAAGATATTGTAAGAATTTGTACATGTATTTGGAATGGAAGATGTTGTAAGAATGAGTACATGTATTTGGAATGGAAGATATTGTAAGAATTTTTACATGTATTTGGAATGTAAGATGGTGTAAGAATGTGTACATGTATTTGGAATAGAAGATGGTGTAAGAATTTGTATATGTATTTGGAATGGAAAATGTTGTAAGAATGTATACATGTATTTGGAATGGAAGATGGTGTAAGAATTTGTACATGTATTTGGAATGGAAGATATTGTTTGAATGTGTACATGACTTAGGAATGGAAGATAGTATACGAATATGTACATGACTTTGGAATGGAAGATATTGTACGAATTTGTACATGTATTTGGAATGGAAATTAGTGTACGAATGTGTACATGCATTTGGAATGGAAGATATTGTTCGAATGTGTACATGTATTTGGAATGGAAGATATTGTACGAATTTGTACATGTATTTGGAATGGAAGATAGTGTAAGGATGTGTACATGTCTTTGGAATGGAAGATATTGTACGAATGTGTACATGACTTTGGAATGGAAGATGTTGTAAGAATGTGTACATGACTTTGGAATGGAAGATATTGTACGAATGTGTACATGACTTTGGAATGGAAGATGTTGTAAGAATGTGTACATGTATTTGGAATGGAAGATGTTGTACGAATTTGTACATGTATTTGGAATGGAAGATGTTGTACGAATGTGTACATGTATTTGGAATGGAAGATGTTGTACGAATGTGTACATTTATTTGGAATGGAAGATGTACGAATTTGTACATGAATTTGGAATGGAAGATGTTGTACGAATGTGTACAAGTATTTGGAATGGAAGATGTTGTACGAATTTGTACATATATTTGGAATGGAAGATGTTGTACGAATTTGTACATGTATTTGGAATGGAAGATGTTGTACGAATTTGTACATGTATTTGGAATGGAAGATATTGTAAGAATTTGTACATGTATTTGGAATGGACGATATTGTAGGAATGTGTACATGTATTTGGAATGGAAGATGCTGTAAGAATGTGTACATGTATTTGGAATGGAAGATGGTGTAAGAATTTGTACATGTATTTGGAATGGAAGATGTAGTACGAATTTGTACATGTATTTGGAATGGAAGATGTTGTACGAATTTGTACATGTATTTGGAATGGAAGATGTGGTACGAATTTGTACATGTATTTGGAACGGAAGATGTTGTACGAATGTTTACATGTATTTGGAATGGAAGATGTTGTACGAATGTGTAAATGTATTTGGAATGGAAGATGTTGTACGAATTTTTACATGTATTTGGAATGGAAGATGTACGAATTTGTACATGTATTTGGAATGGAAGATGTTGTACGAATTTGTACATGTATTTGGAATGGAAGATGTTGTACTAATGTGTACATGTATTTGGAATGGAAGATGTACTAATGTGTACATGTATTTGGAATGGAAGATGTTGTACTAATGTGTACATGTATTTGGAATGGAAGATGTACTAATGTGTACATGTATTTGGAATGGAAGATGTTGTACTAATGTGTACATGTATTTGGAATGGAAGATGTACTAATGTGTACATGTATTTGGAATGGAAGATGTTGTACTAATGTGTACATGTATTTGGAATGGAAGATGTACTAATGTGTACATGTATTTGGAATGGAAGATGTTGTACTAATGTGTACATGTATTTGGAATGGAAGATGTACTAATGTGTACATGTATTTGGAATGGAAGATGTTGTACTAATGTGTACATGTATTTGGAATGGAAGATGTACTAATGTGTACATGTATTTGGAATGGAAGATGTTGTACTAATGTGTACATGTATTTGGAATGGAAGATGTACTAATGTGTACATGTATTTGGAATGGAAGATGTTGTACTAATGTGTACATGTATTTGGAATGGAAGATGTACTAATGTGTACATGTATTTGGAATGGAAGATGTTGTATGAATTTGTACATGTATTTCCTTTGATGCTGATTAAGTGTGATACGATAAACCACCATAGACATACAGATACATGAGATGTATTTATAAACCACCATTGACATACAGATAAATGAGATGTATTTATAAACCACCATTGACATACAGATAAATGAGATGTATTTATAAATGAACAACAACAATTAATGTAATTGTTTAGTAATGTAAAAGTATTGTATTTATAAATGTATACATGTACCATGGACTCATGGGTTTATGACCTTTTGTTCAATAAAATCTATCTATCTATCTAAAATGTTGTTCCAATGCATTTGCATTGGTTACAACACCAGTATTACACGTGTTTCAATTTAGGTTATATGGCGACTCTCCAGCTATTGGCGGAGGAAGGCCCCGGATGCTTCTTCGAACAGTAGTTCAGACATGGACGGGCTCACGGGTAGAACAACGGACCTCCCGTAAGCCAGCTGGATAGCTTCCTCACATGAAATATTTCGACACTTCAGTGGGATTCGAACCTGGTGTTGTGAGGGGTAAGTGATTTGAAGTGTCGACCCTAACCACTCAGCCACGGAGACCCCTATGTAGGGTACTTGAAGAACAAAAATGTAATTTTAACTTTAACATTCCCCGTAACAAATTAAAGTAGCAATGAAATTAACGTGCACATAAAGGGGACTCTCGCATTTCGACTTTCTGAACCGAAATATAACTCATATATAGGGATATACAAAAAGGCCACTTATTTGCAGAAGAATATCTGCAGGCGGAAGTCTATACCAGCTTAAAGATATATTCCTTTGAAAAACAGTGACATTGCACTGTATGCGAGTGTCCCGTGTATGCGAGTGTCCTGTGTATGTGAGTGTCCCTTTTTTATGCCAACAATAGTAATAAAACATGCTAAAAGTGATGTATGCACATTCATTACATTGCTGTTAGGATTTGTTACGGAGGATTTGTTTCGGAGGATTTGTTTCGGAGGATTTGTCACGGAGGATTTGTCACGGAGGATTTGTTACGAATAATTTGCTATGGAGGATGTGATATGGAGGATTTGATACGGAGGATTTGTTACGGGGGATTTGTTACGAAGAATTTGCTATGTAGGATTTGCTACGGAGGATTTGCTACGGAGTATTTGTTACGAAGAATTTGTCACGGATGATTGCTACGGAGGATTTGATACGAATGATGTGTTACGGAGGATGTGTTACGAAGAATTTGCTATGGAGGATGTGCTACGGAGGATTTAGTACGGAGGATGTGTTACGAAGAATTTGCTATGGGGGATTTGCTACGGAGGATTTGCTACGGGGAATTTGTTACGAAGAATTTGCTATGGAGGATTTGCTACGGGTGATTTGTTGTGGAGGATTTGTTACGGAGGATTGTTTACGGAGGATTTGTCACGGATGATTTGTTACGGAGGATTTGTTACGAATAATTAGCTATGGAGGATGTGCTACGGAGGATTTGCTACAGAGGATTTTTTACGAAGAATTTGCTATGGAGGATTTGCTACGGAGGATTTGTTGCGAAGAATTTGCTATGGAGGATTTATTACGGACGATTTGCTAAAGAGGATTTGTTGTGCAGGATTTGTTACGGAGGATATGTTACGGAGGATTTGTTACGGAGAAATGGAGCTATGAAGAGACCCGAATGAACAAGGACTAACCCAGTCCAAATTAGGACTAACCCAGCAACGTAGCCCATGTGTACAGCACTGCAGCAGGTTGCAGCAACGTAGCCCATGTGTACAGCACTGCATCAGGTTGCAGCAACGTAGCCCATGTGTACAGCACTGCAGCAGGTTGCAGCAACGTAGCACATGTGTACAGCACTACAGCAGGTTGCAGCAACGTAGCACATGTGTACAGCACAGCAGTAGGTTGCAGCAACGTAGCCCATGTGTACAGCACTGCAGCATGTTGCAGCAACGTAGCACATGTGTACAGCACTGAGGCAGGTTGCAGCAACGTAGCACATGTGTACAGCACTGCAGCAGGTTGCAACAACGTAGTACATGTGTACAGCACTGCAGCAGGTTGCAGCAACGTAGCCCATGTGTACAGTACTGCAGCAGGTTGCAGCAACGTAGCCCATGTGTACAGCACTGCAGCATGTTGCAACAACGTAGCACATGTGTACAGCACTGCAGCAGGTTGCAGCAACGTAGCCCATGTGTACAGTACTGCAGCAGGTTGCAGCAATGTAGCACATGTGTACAACACTGCATCAGGTTGCAGCAACGTAGCCCATGTGTACAGCACTGCAGCAGGTTACAGCAACTAGCCCACGTGCTATGTACTGTGAGAGGGGATTTGAATTGAACGAGTTTTAGCACCCATCCACCGAAGCGCCTCTTGCCCAATTGAACAATACAACGTTAAGCTATTTAGCTTTAGGACCAATCAAAAGCATTGTGTTTGTAACGTATCATGTAAGTTAAGCTAAGTCTAAACCAAACCAACTTTTAGATATTTGAAAATTAAAAAAATGATAGCAGGTATGAATTAGAGGTATTAAGCCATTCTTCCGGAAGGCAAACGTTTGAAACGATGAGATGAATGTGTGATGGTTGGATGGACGACAGTAAGCGATGAGATGAGTGTGTGATGGTTGGATGGACGACAGTAAGCGATGAGGGGAGTGTGTGATGGTTGGATGGACGACAGTAAACGATGAGAGGAGTGTGTGATGGTTGGATGGACGACAGTAAGCGATGAGGGGAGTGTGTGATGGTTGGATGGACGACAGTAAGCGATAAGAGGAGTGTGTGATGAATGGATGGACGACAGTAAGCGATGAGAGGAGTGTGTGATGGTTGGATGGACGACAGTAAACGATGAGAGGAGTGTGTGAAGGTTGGATGGACGACAGTAAGAGATGAGAGGAATGTGTGATGGTTCGATGGACGACAGTAAACGATGATAGGAGTGTGTGATGGTTGGATGGACGACAGTAAGCGATGAGAGGAGTGTGTGGTGGTTGGATGGACGACAGTAAACGATGAGAGGAGTGAGTGATGGTTGGATGGACGACAGTTAACGATGAGAGGAATGTGTGATGGTTGGATGGACGACAGTAAGAGATGAGAGGAATGTGTGATGGTTCGATGGACGACAGTAAACGATGATAGGAGTGTGTGATGGT
>JABXNX010003779.1:0-22406 GCA_014843695.1 Archivesica marissinica | reverse complement strand
ATACCAATGAATATTCATAGGAAAATAATATTAATTAAATACTGGATAAAATTACTTACTCTAGACAATATGACAATATTGTTTAAAGTTTATAATATGCTCAAGAATGATACAAATGCAGGACTCTTATATAATGGTAATAATTGGGCTTACAAAATTAAAACCATTCTTGATGAACATGGTTTAACTATATATGGCAAAATCAGTTCAATATGTATCAATTTAATATAATAAAAGAACGAATACTTGATATGTATCATCAGCAGTGGTATTCATCAATCAATAACTCTACTCGTCTTGAAACGTATAACTGTTTAAACGTGAATTTTAGTTAGAAAAATATCTCGACATTATACTAGAACCTAAATTTAGAATATCTTTAACCAAGTTCCGGACCTCATCCCATGACCTAGCAATAGAACGAGGTCGTTACACAAACGTAACGGAATGAACGTATCTGTATACATTGTAATTATAGAATGATTGAAAGCGAGTATCATTTTCTTCTTATTTGTCCTAATTAGAAATTTAAGAAAAAAATATCTGAAACGTACTATTATACTTGGCCTACTAAACAAAAGTTTATTACCTTACTTACACAACTAATAGGAAAATTGTTCAAAACCTGTCCAAATTTATATATTACGCAGATTTAGTAAGAAATTAAATTTTTTTTTTTAAAACAATCATCTATGCTCTTCTGAAAATGTATCCATGTCTTTCCATTGTACTTTGTTTATATATGTATTCTTTGCTATAAGTATGTTGTCATATTTAATGCAATAAATTTATTGAATTGAATTGAATTGAATATACCTGTGCATGTGATTTGTTACGTAGAAGCTACGACGAGTCTCTATTGTTGTTGGAGGAGGAGAAGATATACCTGTGCGTGTGATTTGTTACGTAGAAGCTACGAGCCTCTAGTGTTGTTGGTGGATAGATATACCTGTGCATGTGATTTGCTACATAGAAGCTACGAGTCTCTAGTGTTGTTGGGGGATAGATATACCTGTGCATGTGATTTGCTACATAGAAGCTACGAGTCTCTAGTGTTGTTGGTGGATAGATATACCTGTGCATGTGATATGTTACGTAGAAGCTACGACGAGCCTCTAGTGTTGTTGGGGGATAGATATACCTGTGCATGTGATTTGTTACATAGAAGCTACGAGTCTCTAGTGTTGTTGGAGGATAGATATACCTGTGCATGTGATTTGTTACGTAGAAGCTACGACGAGCCTCTAGTGTTGTTGGGGGATAGATATACCTGTGCATGTGATTTGTTACGTAGAAGCTACGACGAGCCTCTAGTGTTGTTGGGGGATAGATATACCTGTGCATGTGATATGTTACATAGAAGCTACGAGTCTCTAGTGTTGTTGGGGGATAGATATACCTGTGCATGTGATATGTTACGTAGAAGCTACGGCGAACCTCTAGTGTTGTTGGGGGGATAGATATACCTGTGCATGTGATTTGTTATGTAGAAGCTACGACGAGCCTCTAGTGTTGTTGGGGGATAGATATACCTGTGCATGTGATTTGTTACGTAGAAGCTACGAGTCTCTAGTGTTGTTGGGGGATAGATATACCTGTGCATGTGATTTGTTACGTAGAAGCTACGAGTCTCTAGTGTTGTTGGGGGATAGATATATCTGTGCATGTGATTTGTTACGTAGAAGCTACGACGAGTCTCTAGTGTTGTTGGGGAATAGATGTACCTGTGATTTGTTACGTAGAAGCTACGACGAGTCTCTAGTGTTGTTGGTGGATAGATATACCTGTGATTTGTTACGTAGAAGCTACGACGAGTCTCTAGTGTTGTTGGTGGATAGATATACCTGTGATTTGTTACGTAGAAGCTACGACGAGCCTCTAGTGTTGTTGGGGGATAGATATACCTGTGCATGTAATTTGTTACGTAGAAGCTACGAGTCTCTAGTGTTGTTGGGGGATAGATATATCTGTGCATGTGATTTATTACATAGAAGCTACGAGCCTCTAGTGTTGTTGGAGGATAGATATACCTGTGCATGTGATTTGTTACATAGAAGCTACGACAAGTCTCTAGTGTTGTTGGTGGATAGATATACCTGTGCATGTGATATGTTACATAGAAGCTACGACAAGTCTCTAGTGTTGTTGGTGGATAGATATACCTGTGCATGTGATATGTTACGTAGAAGCTACGACGAGCCTCTAGTGTTGTTGGGGGATAGATATACCTGTGATTTGCTACGTAGAAGCTACGAGTCTCTAGTGTTGTTGGAAGATAGATATACTTATTGATATTGTACAGTCATTTAAATATCTTGGTGTTCATTTGTTTAAAAATGGCAATTGGAATCGCACTCAACAACGTATTGCACAACATGCTCAATTTTCATTACATAATTTATTCACTGTTTATAACCAGTTAGAATTACCTGTTTCTCAACGAATATACTTATTTGATTCCCTTGTATCGTCAACCCTTAATTATTGCGCCGAGATATGGGGTCACCATGCCGGACCAGACATTGAAATTGTACATACAAAATTTTGTAGAAAAATACTATGTGTAAAGCGCTCCACAAATGTAGATGCTCTCTATGGGGAATTAAGTAGAATACCAATGAATATTCATAGGAAAATACTATTAATTAAATACTTATGAATATTCATAGGAAAATACTATTAATTAAATACTGGATAAAATTACTTACTCTAGACAATCAGACAATATTGTTTAAAACTTACAATATGCTCAAGAATGATACAAATGCAGGACTCTTATATAATGGTAATAATTGGGCATACAAAATTAAAACCATCCTTGATGAACATGGTTTAACATATATATGGCAAAATCAGTTCAATATGCTTATCAATTTTAATATAATAAAACAACGAATACTTGATATGTATCATCAACAGTGGTATTCATCAATCAATAACTCTACTCGTCTTGAAACGTATAACTTGTTTAAACATGAATTTCAGTTAGAAAAATATCTCGACATTATACTAGAACCTAAATTTAGAATATCTTTAACCAAGTTCCGGACCTCATCCCATGACCTAGCAATAGAACGAGGTCGTTACACAAACGTACCACGGAATGAACGTATCTGTATACATTGTAATTATAGAATGATTGAAAGCGAGTATCATTTTCTTCTTATTTGTCCTAAATTTAGAAATTTAAGAAAAAATATATCTGAAACGCTACTATTATACTTGGCCTACCAAACAAAAGTTTATTACCTTACTTACACAAACTAATAGGAAAATTGTTCAAAACCTGTCCAAATTTATATATTACGCAGATTTAGTAAGAAATTAAATTTTTTTTTTTTAAAACAATCATCTATGCTCTTCTGAAAATGTATCCATGTCTTTCCATTGTACTTTGTTTATATATGTATTCTTTGCTATAAGTATGTTGTCATATTTAATGCAATAAATTTATTGAATTGAATTGAATTGAATATACCTGTGCATGTGATTTGTTACGTAGAAGCTACGACGAGTCTCTATTGTTGTTGGAGGAGGAGAAGATATACCTGTGCGTGTGATTTGTTACGTAGAAGCTACGAGCCTCTAGTGTTGTTGGTGGATAGATATACCTGTGCATGTGATTTGCTACATAGAAGCTACGAGTCTCTAGTGTTGTTGGGGGATAGATATACCTGTGCATGTGATTTGTTACATAGAAGCTACGAGTCTCTAGTGTTGTTGGAGGATAGATATACCTGTGCATGTGATTTGTTACGTAGAAGCTACGACGAGCCTCTAGTGTTGTTGGGGGATAGATATACCTGTGCATGTGATTTGTTACGTAGAAGCTACGACGAGCCTCTAGTGTTGTTGGGGGATAGATATACCTGTGCATGTGATATGTTACATAGAAGCTACGAGTCTCTAGTGTTGTTGGGGGATAGATATACCTGTGCATGTGATATGTTACATAGAAGCTACGAGTCTCTAGTGTTGTTGGGGGATAGATATACCTGTGCATGTGATATGTTACGTAGAAGCTACGGCGAACCTCTAGTGTTGTTGGGGGGATAGATATACCTGTGCATGTGATTTGTTATGTAGAAGCTACGACGAGCCTCTAGTGTTGTTGGGGGATAGATATACCTGTGCATGTGATTTGTTACGTAGAAGCTACGAGTCTCTAGTGTTGTTGGGGGATAGATATACCTGTGCATGTGATTTGTTACGTAGAAGCTACGGCGAGCCTCTGTTGTTGGGGGATAGATATACCTGTGCATGTGATTTGTTACGTAGAAGCTACGACGAGCCTCTAGTGTTGTTGGTGGATAGATATACCTGTGCATGTGATTTGTTACGTAGAAGCTACGACGAGTCTCTAGTGTTGTTGGGGGATAGATATACCTGTGCGTGTGATTTGTTACGTAGAAGCTACGAGCCTCTAGTGTTAGATATACCTGTGCGTGTGATTTGTTACGTAGAAGCCATATTTTAACCTTTCATACTTGACTGGTTTTATTTACCATTGCCGACGGCGCTTTCCAGTTAAAGAAAAATCGGTATACAGTCTGTGTTCATTGTATCTTTGACTGGTTACAATTTTTTTCCTCTGATATACGCTGTGTTCATTGTACTTTGACTGGTTACAATTTTTTTCCTCTGATATACGCTATCGTTTGGCGAAACAATCGATTCACAGTCAAAACAGCTGTGTACATGTGCTTGAGGCATATTCCCATCATAAATTGCAATCAAAACAAAACAAACTTGTAAATTAGCGGTATATGATCACACATTTACAGTTTTGTATAATGGGAATTATTTGATAATTGAGGTCCTTTATGAAAACGGCAGTACTTGATCGGTGAAATGATGACATTGTTTGAAGACTATGTAAACATGATCGGATGACCGAATGACTGTAACTTGTGTACATAATTAGGTAATCATTATTGGCGTTGTTTTTCACAAATAAGATCAAAGGTAGTCGTTGTGAAAAATATGATTTTCGTGTCCTCAACTATAAAAAGTGAATGAAACTTGTCCAAATCGCCGATAAATAAACGTAAAAAAAAATAATCCAAATCGCCACTTGTCAAAATGGCTACTTTCGGTTTTAAACGTCAGTAATGGACTTAGTGACTGAAACCTAGACAGCCTGATGAAAATTTCCATTGACGGCCCAGACAAGTTCAACTCGGCATTTGTAATGTGGTCCAAGAAGAACGGACGCATTTTGAACTGAATGTTGTGCAATTTGTTAGACATAGTGGATACTTGTACATGTATGTAATTCTGATGTATGTTTTAATTATTATGACCAAGAAAATAATTAAAGTTGTAAAAGTTCATTGGATTGCCTTGAATAGTATGCATGTCTTTTTGAGCTTAAAGATAATTTGAAATGTAATCCTGTGTTTGCTTCCATTATTAATCACTGTCACAGGGCTACATTGTAAAATAAACGTTTAGCCTCAACAGGTATGCATACTTTCATTCTATATTAATACTTCTTCCAGACAAAAAACGGGCTAGAATCTCACCATTTACAAATAAAAATACCAAAAAAAATCAAACCAGGGAGGACACCCCTCCCGGAGGGGACGACACCACTCCCGCACACACCCCATCGTTCACACAGATAAGTGGCCCCAACTTTTTTGGACCCAGTGTGGGCCCTGTATACCTGTGCATACGATTTGTTACGTAGAAGCTACAACGAGCCTCTAGTGTTGTTGGAGGATAGATATACCTGTGCATGTGATTTATTACGTAGAAGATAGTCTCTAGTGTTGTTGGAGGATAGATATACCTGTGCATGTGATTTGTTACGTAGAAGCTACGACGAGCCTCTAGTGTTGTTGGGGGATAGATATACCTGTGCATGGGATTTGTTACGTAGAAGCTACGACGAGCCTCTAGTGTTGTTGGGGGATAGATATACCTGTGCATGTGATTTGATACGTAGAAGTTACGACGAGTCTCTAGTGTTGTTGGGGGATAGATATACCTGTGAGTGTGATTTGTTACGTAGAAGCTACGAGCCTCTAGTGTTAGATATACCTGTGCGTGTGATTTGTTACGTAGAAGCTACGAGTCTCTAGTGTTGTTGGGGGATAGATATACCAGGGGCCACGCCGTCAGTCGCCACAATAGCCAAATGGCGATTTTGCAATAGAAATGGCTCCTAAAATTTCAATTTGGCGATTTTCAGAAAATTGCACAAAATATCGGCATAAATAACGTTTGTGCCATATTTTAACCTTTCATACTCGACTGGTTTTATTTACCATTGCCGACGGCGCTTTCCAGTTAAAGAAAAATCGGTATACAGTCTGTGTTCATTGTATCTTTGACTGGTTACAATTTTTTTGCTCTGATATACGCTATCGTTTGGCGAAACAATCGATTCACAGTCAAAACAGCTTGTCAAAATGGCTACTTTCGGTTTTAAACGTCAGTAATGGACTTAGTGACTGAAACCTAGACAGCCTGATGAAAATTTCCATTGACGGCCCAGACAAGTTCAACTCGGCATTTGTAATGTGGTCCAAGAAGAACGGACGCATTTTGAACTGAATGTTGTGCAATTTGTTAGACATAGTGGATACTTGTACATGTATGTAATTCTGATGTATGTTTTAATTATTATGCCCCAACTTTTTTCGACCCAGTGTGGGCCCTGTATACCTGTGCATATGATTTGTTACGTAGAAGCTACGACGACGAGTCTCTAGTGTTGTTGGGGGATAGATATACCTGTGCATGTGATTTATTACGTAGAAGCTACGACGAGCCTCTAGTGTTGTTGGGGGATAGATATACCTGTGCATGTGATTTGTTACATAGAAGCTACGACGAGCCTCTATAGTGTTGTTGGAGGATAGATATACCTGTGCATGTGATTTGTTACGTAGAAGCTACGAGTCTCTAGTGTTGTTGGGGGATAGATATACCTGTGCGTGTGATTTGTTACGTAGAAGCTACGAGCCTCTAGTGTTAGATATACCTGTGCATGTGATATGTTACATAGAAGCTACGACGAGTCTCTAGTGTTGTTGGAGGATAGATATACCTGTGCATGTGATTTGTTACATAGAAGCTACGAGCCTCTAGTGTTGTTGGGGGATAGATATACCTGTGATTTGTTACATAGAAGCTACGAGTCTCTAGTGTTGTTGGAGGATAGATATACCTGTGCATGTGATTTGTTACGTAGAAGCTACGAGTCTCTAGTGTTGTTGGAGGATAGATATACCTGTGCATGTGATTTGTTACATAGAAGCTACGAGTCTCTAGTGTTGTTGGGGGATAGATATACCTGTGCATGTGATTTGTTACATAGAAGCTACGAGTCTCTAGTGTTGTTGGAGGATAGATATACCTGTGCATGTGATTTGTTACGTAGAAGCTACGAGTCTCTAGTGTTGTTGGAGGATAGATATACCTGTGCATGTGATTTGTTACATAGAAGCTACGAGTCTCTAGTGTTGTTGGAGGATAGATATACCTGTGCATGTGATTTGTTACATAGAAGCTACGAGTCTCTAGTGTTGTTGGGGGATAGATATACCTGTGATTTGTTACGTAGAAGCTACGAGTCTCTAGTGTTGTTGGGGGATAGATATACCTGTGCATGTGATTTGTTACATAGAAGCTACGGCGAGCCTCTAGTGTTGTTGGGGGATAGATATACCTGTGATTTGTTACATAGAAGCTACAACGAGCCTCTAGTGTTGTTGGGGGATAGATATACCTGTGATTTGTTACATAGAAGCTACGACGAGCCTCTAGTGTTGTTGGGGGATAGATATACCTGTGCATGTGATTTGTTACGTAGAAGCTACGAGCCTCTAGTGTTGTTGGGGGATAGATATACCTGTGCATGTGATTTGTTACATAGAAGCTACGACGAGCCTCTATAGTGTTGTTGGAGGATAGATATACCTGTGCATGTGATTTGTTACATAGAAGCTACGAGTCTCTAGTGTTGTTGGAGGATAGATATACCTGTGCATGTGATTTGTTACGTAGAAGCTACGACGAGTCTCTAGTGTTGTTGGAGGATAGATATACCTGTGCATGTGATTTGTTACATAGAAGCTACGAGTCTCTAGTGTTGTTGGAGGATAGATATACCTGTGCATGTGATTTGTTACGTAGAAGCTACGAGTCTCTAGTGTTGTTGGAGGATAGATATACCTGTGATTTGTTACATAGAAGCTACGAGTCTCTAGTGTTGTTGGGGGATAGATATACCTGTGATTTGTTACATAGAAGCTACGAGTCTCTAGTGTTGTTGGGGGATAGATATACCTGTGATTTGTTACATAGAAGCTACGAGTCTCTAGTGTTGTTGGGGGATAGATATACCTGTGCATGTGATTTGTTACATAGAAGCTACGGCGAGCCTCTAGTGTTGTTGGGGGATAGATATACCTGTGATTTGTTACATAGAAGCTACGAGCCTCTAGTGTTGTTGGGGGATAGATATACCTGTGATTTGTTACATAGAAGCTACGACGAGCCTCTAGTGTTGTTGGGGGATAGATATACCTGTGCATGTGATTTGTTACATAGAAGCTACGAGTCTCTAGTGTTGTTGGGGGATAGATATACCTGTGCATGTGATTTGTTACATAGAAGCTACGGCGAGCCTCTAGTGTTGTTGGAGGATAGATATACCTGTGCATGTGATTTGTTACGTAGAAGCTACGACGAGCCTCTAGTGTTGTTGGAGGATAGATATACCTGTGCATGTGATTTGTTACGTAGAAGCTACGACGAGCCTCTAGTGTTGTTGGAGGATAGATATACCTGTGCATGTGATATGTTACATAGAAGCTACGAGTCTCTAGTGTTGTTGGGGGATAGATATACCTGTGCATGTGATTTGTTACGTAGAAGCTACGACGATCCTCTAGTGTTGTTGGGGGATAGATATACCTGTGCATGTGATATGTTACATAGAAGCTACGAGTCTGTGTTGTTGGAGGATAGATATACCTGTGCATGTGATTTGTTACATAGAAGCTACGAGTCTCTAGTGTTGTTGGAGGATAGATATACCTGTGCATGTGATTTGTTACGTAGAAGCTACGAGTCTCTAGTGTTGTTGGAGGATAGATATACCTGTGCATGTGATTTGTTACGTAGAAGCTACGAGTCTCTAGTGTTGTTGGGGGATAGATATACCTGTGCATGTGATTTGTTACATAGAAGCTACGAGCCTCTAGTGTTAGATATACCTGTGTATGTGATATGTTACATAGAAGCTACGACGAGTCTCTAGTGTTGTTGGAGGATAGATATACCTGTGCATGTGATTTGTTACATAGAAGCTACGAGCCTCTAGTGTTGTTGGGGGATAGATATACCTGTGATTTGTTACATAGAAGCTACGAGTCTCTAGTGTTGTTGGAGGATAGATATACCTGTGCATGTGATTTGTTACGTAGAAGCTACGAGTCTCTAGTGTTGTTGGAGGATAGATATACCTGTGCATGTGATTTGTTACATAGAAGCTACGAGTCTCTAGTGTTGTTGGGGGATAGATATACCTGTGCATGTGATTTGTTACATAGAAGCTACGAGTCTCTAGTGTTGTTGGAGGATAGATATACCTGTGCATGTGATTTGTTACATAGAAGCTACGAGTCTCTAGTGTTGTTGGAGGATAGATATACCTGTGCATGTGATTTGTTACGTAGAAGCTACGAGTCTCTAGTGTTGTTGGGGGATAGATATACCTGTGCATGTGATTTGTTACATAGAAGCTACGGCGAGCCTCTAGTGTTGTTGGGGGATAGATATACCTGTGATTTGTTACATAGAAGCTACAACGAGCCTCTAGTGTTGTTGGGGGATAGATATACCTGTGATTTGTTACATAGAAGCTACGACGAGCCTCTAGTGTTGTTGGGGGATAGATATACCTGTGCATGTGATTTGTTAGGTAGAAGCTACGAGCCTCTAGTGTTGTTGGGGGATAGATATACCTGTGCATGTGATTTGTTACATAGAAGCTACGACGAGCCTCTATAGTGTTGTTGGAGGATAGATATACCTGTGCATGTGATTTGTTACATAGAAGCTACGAGTCTCTAGTGTTGTTGGAGGATAGATATACCTGTGCATGTGATTTGTTACGTAGAAGCTACGACGAGTCTCTAGTGTTGTTGGAGGATAGATATACCTGTGCATGTGATTTGTTACATAGAAGCTACGAGTCTCTAGTGTTGTTGGAGGATAGAGATACCTGTGCATGTGATTTGTTACGTAGAAGCTACGAGTCTCTAGTGTTGTTGGAGGATAGATATACCTGTGCATGTGATTTGTTACGTAGAAGCTACGAGCCTCTAGTGTTAGATATACCTGTGCATGTGATATGTTACATAGAAGCTACGACGAGTCTCTAGTGTTGTTGGAGGATAGATATACCTGTGATTTGTTACGTAGAAGCTACGAGTCTCTAGTGTTGTTGGGGGATAGATATACCTGTGCATGTGATTTGTTACATAGAAGCTACGAGTCTCTAGTGTTGTTGGGGGATAGATATACCTGTGATTTGTTACGTAGAAGCTACGAGTCTCTAGTGTTGTTGGGAGATAGATATACCTGTGATTTGTTACGTAGAAGCTACGAGTCTCTAGTGTTGTTGGGGGATAGATATACCTGTGATTTGTTACGTAGAAGCTACGAGTCTCTAGTGTTGTTGGGGGATAGATATACCTGTGCATGTGATTTGTTACATAGAAGCTACGAGTCTCTAGTGTTGTTGGGGGATAGATATACCTGTGATTTGTTACATAGAAGCTACGAGTCTCTAGTGTTGTTGGGGGATAGATATACCTGTGCATGTGATTTGTTACATAGAAGCTACGAGCCTCTAGTGTTGTTGGGGATAGATATACTGTGATTTGTTACATAGAAGCTACGAGCCTCTAGTGTTGTTGGGGGATAGATATACCTGTGATTTGATACATAGAAGCTACGAGCCTCTAGTGTTGTTGGGGGATAGATATACCTGTGCATGTGATTTGTTACATAGAAGCTACGAGTCTCTAGTGTTGTTGGGGGATAGATATACCTGTGCATGTGATTTGTTACATAGAAGCTACGAGTCTCTAGTGTTGTTGGAGGATAGATATACCTGTGCATGTGATTTGTTACGTAGAAGCTACGAGCCTCTAGTGTTGTTGGGGGATAGATATACCTGTGCATGTGATTTGTTACATAGAAGCTACGACGAGCCTCTAGTGTTGTTGGGGGATAGATATACCTGTGCATGTGATTTGTTACATAGAAGCTACGAGTCTCTAGTGTTGTTGGGGGATAGATATACCTGTGCATGTGATTTGTTACGTAGAAGCTACGACGATCCTCTAGTGTTGTTGGGGGATAGATATACCTGTGCATGTGATTTGTTACATAGAAGCTACGAGTCTGTGTTGTTGGAGGATAGATATACCTGTGCATGTGATTTGTTACATAGAAGCTACGAGTCTCTAGTGTTGTTGGAGGATAGATATACCTGTGCATGTGATTTGTTACGTAGAAGCTACGAGTCTCTAGTGTTGTTGGAGGATAGATATACCTGTGCATGTGATTTGTTACGTAGAAGCTACGAGTCTCTAGTGTTGTTGGGGGATAGATATACCTGTGCATGTGATTTGTTACATAGAAGCTACGAGCCTCTAGTGTTAGATATACCTGTGTATGTGATATGTTACATAGAAGCTACGACGAGTCTCTAGTGTTGTTGGAGGATAGATATACCTGTGCATGTGATTTGTTACATAGAAGCTACGAGCCTCTAGTGTTGTTGGGGGATAGATATACCTGTGATTTGTTACATAGAAGCTACGAGTCTCTAGTGTTGTTGGAGGATAGATATACCTGTGCATGTGATTTGTTACGTAGAAGCTACGAGTCTCTAGTGTTGTTGGAGGATAGATATACCTGTGCATGTGATATGTTACATAGAAGCTACGAGTCTCTAGTGTTGTTGGGGGATAGATATACCTGTGCATGTGATATGTTACATAGAAGCTACGAGTCTCTAGTGTTGTTGGAGGATAGATATACCTGTGCATGTGATTTGTTACATAGAAGCTACGAGTCTCTAGTGTTGTTGGGGATAGATATACCTGTGATTTGTTACGTAGAAGCTACGAGTCTCTAGTGTTGTTGAGGGATAGATATACCTGTGCATGTGATTTGTTACATAGAAGCTACGCGAGCCTCTAGTGTTGTTGGGGGATAGATATACCTGTGATTTGTTACATAGAAGCTACGAGTCTCTAGTGTTGTTGGGGGATAGATATACCTGTGCATGTGATTTGTTACATAGAAGCTACGCGAGCCTCTAGTGTTGTTGGGGGATAGATATACCTGTGCATGTGATTTGTTACATAGAAGCTACGACGAGCCTCTAGTGTTGTTGGAGGATAGATATACCTGTGCATGTGATTTGTTACGTAGAAGCTACGACGAGCCTCTAGTGTTGTTGGAGGATAGATATACCTGTGCATGTGATTTGTTACATAGAAGCTACGAGTCTCTAGTGTTGTTGGGGGATAGATATACCTGTGCATGTGATTTGTTACGTAGAAGCTACGACGAGCCTCTAGTGTTGTTGGGGGATAGATATACCTGTGCATGTGATATGTTACATAGAAGCTACGAGTCTCTAGTGTTGTTGGAGGATAGATATACCTGTGCATGTGATTTGTTACGTAGAAGCTACGAGTCTCTAGTGTTGTTGGAGGATAGATATACCTGTGCATGTGATTTGTTACGTAGAAGCTACGAGTCTCTAGTGTTGTTGGAGGATAGATATACCTGTGCATGTGATTTGTTACATAGAAGCTACGAGCCTCTAGTGTTGTTGGGGGATAGATATACCTGTGATTTGTTACATAGAAGCTACGCTCTAGTGTTGTTGGGGATAGATATACCTGTGATTTTTACTAGAAGCTACGAGTCTCTAGTGTTGTTGGAGGATAGATATACCTGTGCATGTGATTTGTTACATAGAAGCTACGAGTCTCTAGTGTTGTTGGGGGATAGATATACCTGTGCATGTGATTTGTTACATAGAAGCTACGAGTCTCTAGTGTTGTTGGGGGATAGATATACCTGTGCATGTGATTTGTTACATAGAAGCTACGAGTCTCTAGTGTTGTTGGGGATAGATATACCTGTGCATGTGATTTGTTACATAGAAGCTACGAGTCTCTAGTGTTGTTGGAGGATAGATATACCTGTGCATGTGATTTGTTACATAGAAGCTACGAGTCTCTAGTGTTGTTGGGGGATAGATATACCTGTGATTTGTTACATAGAAGCTACGACGAGCCTCTAGTGTTGTTGGGGGATAGATATACCTGTGCATGTGATTTGTTACATAGAAGCTACGAGTCTCTAGTGTTGTTGGGGGATAGATATACCTGTGCATGTGATTTGTTACGTAGAAGCTACGAGCCTCTAGTGTTGTTGGAGGATAGATATACCTGTGCATGTGATTTAGAAGCTACGACGAGCCTCTAGTGTTGTTGGAGGATAGATATACCTGTGCATGTGATTTGTTACGTAGAAGCTACGACGAGCCTCTAGTGTTGTTGGAGGATAGATATACCTGTGCATGTGATATGTTACATAGAAGCTACGAGTCTCTAGTGTTGTTGGGGGATAGATATACCTGTGCATGTGATATGTTACATAGAAGCTACGAGCCTCTAGTGTTGTTGGTGGATAGATATACCTGTGCATGTGATATGTTACATAGAAGCTACGAGCCTCTAGTGTTGTTGGTGGATAGATATACCTGTGCATGTGATTTGTTACATAGAAGCTACGAGCCTCTAGTGTTGTTGGTGGATAGATATACCTGTGCATGTGATTTGTTACATAGAAGCTACGAGCCTCTAGTGTTGTTGGTGGATAGATATACCTGTGATTTGTTACGTAGAAGCTACGACGAGTCTCTAGTGTTGTTGGGGGATAGATATACCTGTGCATGTGATTTGTTTCGTAGAAGCTACGAGTCTCTAGTGTTGTTGGGGGATAGATATACCTGTGCATGTGATTTGTTACATAGAAGCTACGGCGAGCCTCTAGTGTTGTTGGGGGATAGATATACCTGTGCATGTGATTTGTTACATAGAAGCTACGAGCCTCTAGTGTTGTTGGGGGATAGATATACCTGTGCATGTGATTTGTTACGTAGAAGCTACGAGTCTCTAGTGTTGTTGGAGGATAGATATACCTGTGCATGTGATTTGTTACATAGAAGCTACGAGTCTCTAGTGTTGTTGGGGGATAGATATACCTGTGCATGTGATTTGTTACATAGAAGCTACGAGTCTCTAGTGTTGTTGGGGGATAGATATACCTGTGCATGTGATTTGTTACATAGAAGCTACGGCGAGCCTCTAGTGTTGTTGGGGGATAGATATACCTGTGATTTGTTACATAGAAGCTACGAGTCTCTAGTGTTGTTGGGGGATAGATATACCTGTGCATGTGATTTGTTACATAGAAGCTACGAGTCTCTAGTGTTGTTGGGGGGATAGATATACCTGTGATTTGTTACATAGAAGCTACGAGTCTCTAGTGTTGTTGGGGGGATAGATATACCTGTGATTTGTTACATAGAAGCTACGGCGAGCCTCTAGTGTTGTTGGGGGGATAGATATACCTGTGATTTGCTACGTAGAAGCTACGAGTCTCTAGTGTTGTTGGGGGATAGATATACCTGTGCATGTGATTTGCTACATAGAAGCTACGAGTCTCTAGTGTTGTTGGGGGATAGATATACCTGTGCATGTGATTTGCTATGTAGAAGCTACGAGCCTCTAGTGTTGTTGGGGGATAGATATACCTGTGCATGTGATTTGCTACATAGAAGCTACGAGTCTCTAGTGTTGTTGGGGGATAGATATACCTGTGCATGTGATTTGCTACATAGAAGCTACGAGTCTCTAGTGTTGTTGGGGGATAGATATACCTGTGCATGTGATTTGTTACGTAGAAGCTACGACGAGTCTCTAGTGTTGTTGGGGGATAGATATACCTGTGCATGTGATTTGTTACGTAGAAGCTACGACGAGTCTCTAGTGTTGTTGGGCGATAGATATACCTGTGCATGTGATATGTTACATAGAAGCTACGAGTCTCTAGTGTTGTTGGGGGATAGATATACCTGTGCATGTGATATGTTACATAGAAGCTACGAGTCTCTAGTGTTGTTGGAGGATAGATATACCTGTGCATGTGATTTGTTACATAGAAGCTACGAGTCTCTAGTGTTGTTGGGGGATAGATATACCTGTGCATGTGATTTGTTACATAGAAGCTACGAGCTCTAGTGTTGTTGGGGGATAGATATACCTGTGCATGTGATTTGTTACATAGAAGCTACGAGTCTCTAGTGTTGTTGGAGGATAGATATACCTGCATGTGATTTGTTACATAGAAGCTACGAGTCTCTAGTGTTGTTGGGGGATAGATATACCTGTGATTTGTTACATAGAAGCTACGACGAGCCTCTAGTGTTGTTGGGGGATAGATATACCTGTGCATGTGATTTGTTACATAGAAGCTACGAGTCTCTAGTGTTGTTGGGGGATAGATATACCTGTGCATGTGATTTGTTACGTAGAAGCTACGAGCTTCTAGTGTTGTTGGAGGATAGATATACCTGTGCATGTGATTTAGAAGCTACGACGAGCCTCTAGTGTTGTTGGTGGATAGATATACCTGTGCATGTGATTTGTTACATAGAAGCTACGAGCCTCTAGTGTTGTTGGTGGATAGATATACCTGTGCATGTGATTTGTTACATAGAAGCTACGAGCCTCTAGTGTTGTTGGTGGATAGATATACCTGTGATTTGTTACGTAGAAGCTACGACGAGTCTCTAGTGTTGTTGGGGGATAGATATACCTGTGCATGTGATTTGTTTCGTAGAAGCTACGAGTCTCTAGTGTTGTTGGGGGATAGATATACCTGTGCATGTGATTTGTTACATAGAAGCTACGGCGAGCCTCTAGTGTTGTTGGGGGATAGATATACCTGTGCATGTGATTTAGAAGCTACGACGAGCCTCTAGTGTTGTTGGAGGATAGATATACCTGTGCATGTGATTTGTTACGTAGAAGCTACGACGAGCCTCTAGTGTTGTTGGAGGATAGATATACCTGTGCATGTGATATGTTACATAGAAGCTACGAGTCTCTAGTGTTGTTGGGGGATAGATATACCTGTGCATGTGATATGTTACATAGAAGCTACGAGCCTCTAGTGTTGTTGGTGGATAGATATACCTGTGCATGTGATATGTTACATAGAAGCTACGAGCCTCTAGTGTTGTTGGTGGATAGATATACCTGTGATTTGTTACGTAGAAGCTACGAGTCTCTAGTGTTGTTGGGGGATAGATATACCTGTGCATGTGATTTGTTACGTAGAAGCTACGAGTCTCTAGTGTTGTTGGGGGATAGATATACCTGTGATTTGTTACATAGAAGCTACGAGTCTCTAGTGTTGTTGGGGGATAGATATACCTGTGCATGTGATTTGTTACATAGAAGCTACGAGTCTCTAGTGTTGTTGGGGGGATAGATATACTGTGATTTGTTACATAGAAGCTACGAGTCTCTAGTGTTGTTGGGGGATAGATATACCTGTGATTTGTTACATAGAAGCTACGGCGAGCCTCTAGTGTTGTTGGGGGGATAGATATACCTGTGATTTGCTACGTAGAAGCTACGAGTCTCTAGTGTTGTTGGAGGATAGATATACCTGTGCATGTGATTTGCTATGTAGAAGCTACGAGCCTCTAGTGTTGTTGGGGGATAGATATACCTGTGCATGTGATTTGCTACATAGAAGCTACGAGTCTCTAGTGTTGTTGGGGGATAGATATACCTGTGCATGTGATTTGCTACATAGAAGCTACGAGTCTCTAGTGTTGTTGCGGGATAGATATACCTGTGCATGTGATTTGCTACATAGAAGCTACGAGTCTCTAGTGTTGTTGGGGGATAGATATACCTGTGCATGTGATTTGTTACGTAGAAGCTACGAGTCTCTAGTGTTGTTGGGGGATAGATATACCTGTGCATGTGATTTGTTACGTAGAAGCTACGGCGAGTCTCTAGTGCTGTTGGGGGATAGATATACCTGTGCGTGTGATTTGTTACGTAGAAGCTACGGCGAGCCTCTAGTGTTGTTGGTGGATAGATATACCTGTGCATGTGATATGTTACATAGAAGCTACGAGCCTCTAGTGTTGTTGGGGGATAGATATACCTGTGATTTGTTACGTAGAAGCTACGAGCCTCTAGTGTTGTTGGGGGATAGATATACCTGTGATTTGTTACATAGAAGCTACAACGAGCCTCTAGTGTTGTTGGGGGATAGATATACCTGTGCATGTGATTTGTTACGTAGAAGCTACGAGTCTCTAGTGTTGTTGGAGGATAGATTAGATATACCTGTGCATGTGATATGTTACGTAGAAGCTACGAGTCTCTAGTGTTGTTGGAGGATAGATATACCTGTGCATGTGATTTGTTACGTAGAAGCTACGAGTCTCTAGTGTTGTTGGAGGATAGATATACCTGTGATTTGTTACGTAGAAGCTACGAGTCTCTAGTGTTGTTGGAGGATAGATATACCTGTGCATGTGATTTGTTACGTAGAAGCTACTACGAGTCTCTAGTGTTGTTGGTGGATAGATATACCTGTGCATGTGATTTGTTACATAGAAGCTACGAGCCTCTAGTGTTGTTGGGGGATAGATATACCTGTGCATGTGATTTGTTACGTAGAAGCTACGAGCCTCTAGTGTTGTTGGTGGATAGATATACCTGTGCATGTGATTTGTTACATAGAAGCTACGAGCCTCTAGTGTTGTTGGGGGATAGATATACCTGTGCATGTGATTTGTTACATAGAAGCTATGAGCCTCTAGTGTTGTTGGGGGATAGATATACCTGTGCATGTGATTTGTTACATAGAAGCTACGGCGAGCCTCTAGTGTTGTTGGAGGAGGAGAAGATATACCTGTGCATGTGATTTGTTACGTAGAAGCTACGAGCCTCTAGTGTTGTTGGGGGATAGATATACCTGTGATTTGTTACATAGAAGCTACGAGCCTCTAGTGTTGTTGGGGGATAGATATACCTGTGCATGTGATTTGTTACGTAGAAGCTATGAGCCTCTAGTGTTGTTGGAGGATAGATATACCTGTGCATGTGATTTGTTACATAGAAGCTACGAGTCTCTAGTGTTGTTGGGGGATAGATATACCTGTGCATGTGATATGTTACATAGAAGCTACGAGTCTCTAGTGTTGTTGGGGGATAGATATACCTGTGCATGTGATATGCTACATAGAAGCTACGAGTCTCTAGTGTTGTTGGAGGATAGATATACCTGTGCATGTGATATGTTACATAGAAGCTACGAGTCTCTAGTGTTGTTGGAGGATAGATATACCTGTGCATGTGATTTGTTACATAGAAGCTACGACGAGCCTCTAGTGTTGTTGCAGGATAGATATACCTGTGCATGTGATTTGTTACATAGAAGCTACGAGTCTCTAGTGTTGTTGGGAGATAGATATACCTGTGCATGTGATTTGTTACGTAGAAGCTACGGCGAGTCTCTAGTGCTGTTGGGGGATAGATATACCTGTGCGTGTGATTTGTTACGTAGAAGCTACGGCGAGCCTCTAGTGTTGTTGGTGGATAGATATACCTGTGCATGTGATATGTTACATAGAAGCTACGAGCCTCTAGTGTTGTTGGGGGATAGATATACCTGTGATTTGTTACGTAGAAGCTATGAGTCTCTAGTGTTGTTGGGGGATAGATATATCTGTGCATGTGATTTGTTACGTAGAAGCTACGAGCCTCTAGTGTTGTTGGGGGATAGATATACCTGTGATTTGTTACGTAGAAGCTATGAGTCTCTAGTGTTGTTGGGGGATAGATATACCTGTGATTTGTTACGTAGAAGCTACGAGCCTCTAGTGTTGTTGGGGGATAGATATACCTGTGATTTGTTACATAGAAGCTACAACGAGCCTCTAGTGTTGTTGGGGGATAGATATACCTGTGCATGTGATTTGTTACGTAGAAGCTACGAGTCTCTAGTGTTGTTGGAGGATAGATAGATATACCTGTGCATGTGATATGTTACGTAGAAGCTACGAGTCTCTAGTGTTGTTGGAGGATAGATATACCTGTGCATGTGATTTGTTACGTAGAAGCTACGAGTCTCTAGTGTTGTTGGAGGATAGATATACCTGTGATTTGTTACGTAGAAGCTACGAGTCTCTAGTGTTGTTGGAGGATAGATATACCTGTGCATGTGATTTGTTACGTAGAAGCTACTACGAGTCTCTAGTGTTGTTGGTGGATAGATATACCTGTGCATGTGATTTGTTACATAGAAGCTACGAGCCTCTAGTGTTGTTGGGGGATAGATATACCTGTGCATGTGATTTGTTACGTAGAAGCTACGAGCCTCTAGTGTTGTTGGGGGATAGATATACCTGTGCATGTGATTTGTTACATAGAAGCTACGAGCCTCTAGTGTTGTTGGGGGATAGATATACCTGTGCATGTGATTTGTTACATAGAAGCTACGAGTCTCTAGTGTTGTTGGGGGATAGATATACCTGTGCATGTGATTTGTTACATAGAAGCTACGGCGAGCCTCTAGTGTTGTTGGGGGGAGAGATATACCTGTGCATGTGATGTTACGTAGAAGCTACGAGCCTCTAGTGTTGTTGGGGGATAGATATACCTGTGCATGTGATTTGTTACATAGAAGCTACGAGCCTCTAGTGTTGTTGGGGGATAGATATACCTGTGATTTGTTACATAGAAGCTACGAGCCTCTAGTGTTGTTGGGGGATAGATATACCTGTGCATGTGATTTGTTACGTAGAAGCTACGAGCCTCTAGTGTTGTTGGAGGATAGATATACCTGTGCATGTGATTTGTTACATAGAAGCTACGAGTCTCTAGTGTTGTTGGGGGATAGATATACCTGTGCATGTGATTTGTTACATAGAAGCTACGAGTCTCTAGTGTTGTTGGGGGATAGATATACCTGTGCATGTGATTTGTTACATAGAAGCTACGAGTCTCTAGTGTTGTTGGAGGATAGATATACCTGTGCATGTGATTTGTTACATAGAAGCTACGAGTCTCTAGTGTTGTTGGAGGATAGATATACCTGTGCATGTGATTTGTTACGTAGAAGCTACGGAGCCTCTAGTGTTGTTGGGGGATAGATATACCTGTGCATGTGATTTGTTACGTAGAAGCTATGAGTCTCTAGTGTTGTTGGGGGATAGATATATCTGTGCATGTGATTTGTTACGTAGAAGCTACGAGCCTCTAGTGTTGTTGGGGGATAGATATACCTGTGATTTGTTACGTAGAAGCTATGAGTCTCTAGTGTTGTTGGGGGATAGATATATCTGTGCATGTGATTTGTTACGTAGAAGCTACGAGCCTCTAGTGTTGTTGGGGGATAGATATACCTGTGATTTGTTACGTAGAAGCTATGAGTCTCTAGTGTTGTTGGGGGATAGATATATCTGTGCATGTGATTTGTTACGTAGAAGCTACGAGCCTCTAGTGTTGTTGGGGGATAGATATACCTGTGATTTGTTACGTAGAAGCTATGAGTCTCTAGTGTTGTTGGGGGATAGATATATCTGTGCATGTGATTTGTTACGTAGAAGCTACGAGCCTCTAGTGTTGTTGGGGGATAGATATACCTGTGATTTGTTACATAGAAGCTACGGCGAGCCTCTAGTGTTGTTGGGGGATAGATATACCTGTGCATGTGATTTGTTACGTAGAAGCTATGAGTCTCTAGTGTTGTTGGAGGATAGATATACCTGTGCATGTGATTTGTTACGTAGAAGCTACGAGTCTCTAGTGTTGTTGGGGGATAGATATACTTGTGCGTGTGATTTGTTACATAGAAGCTACGAGTCTCTAGTGTTGTTGGAGGATAGATATACCTGTGCATGTGATTTGTTACATAGAAGCTACGACGAGTCTCTAGTGCTGTTGGGGGATAGATATACCTGTGCATGTGATTTGTTACATAGAAGCTACGAGTCTCTAGTGTTGTTGGGGGATAGATATACCTGTGCATGTGATTTGTTACGTAGAAGCTACGGCGAGCCTCTAGTGTTGTTGGGGGATAGATATACCTGTGCATGTGATTTGTTACATAGAAGCTACGGCGAGCCTCTAGTGTTGTTGGGGGATAGATATACCTGTGCATGTGATTTGTTTCGTAGAAGCTACGAGTCTCTAGTGTTGTTGGGGGATAGATATACCTGTGCATGTGATTTGTTACGTAGAAGCTACGAGTCTCTAGTGTTGTTGGGGGATAGATATACCTGTGCATGTGATTTGTTACATAGAAGCTACGGCGAGCCTCTAGTGTTTTTGGGAGATAGATATACTTGTGCGTGTGATTTGTTACATAGAAGCTACGACGAGCCTCTAGTGTTGTTGGAGGATAGATATACCTGTGATTTGTTACATAGAAGCTACGACGAGCCTCTAGTGTTGTTGGGGGATAGATATACCTGTGCATGTGATTTGTTACATAGAAGCTACGAGTCTCTAGTGTTATTGGAGGATAGATATACCTGTGCATGTGATTTGTTACATAGAAGCTACGAGTCTCTAGTGTTGTTGGGGGATAGATATACCTGTGATTTGTTACATAGAAGCTACGACGAGCCTCTAGTGTTGTTGGGGGATAGATATACCTGTGCATGTGATTTGTTACATAGAAGCTACGAGTCTCTAGTGTTGTTGGGGGATAGATATACCTGTGATTTGTTACATAGAAGCTACGAGCTCTAGTGTTGTTGGGGGATAGATATACCTGTGATTGTACATAGAAGCTACGAGTCTCTAGTGTTGTTGGAGGATAGATATACCTGTGCATGTGATTTGTTACATAGAAGCTACGAGCCTCTAGTGTTGTTGGGGGATAGATATACCTGTGCATGTGATTTGTTACATAGAAGCTACGAGTCTCTAGTGTTGTTGGGGGATAGATATACCTGTGCATGTGATTTGTTACATAGAAGCTACGAGTCTCTAGTGTTGTTGGGGATAGATATACCTGTGCATGTGATTTGTTACGTAGAAGCTACGAGTCTCTAGTGTTGTTGGGGGATAGATATACCTGTGCATGTGATTTGTTACGTAGAAGCTACGAGTCTCTAGTGTTGTTGGGGGATAGATATACCTGTGCATGTGATTTGTTACGTAGAAGCTACGGAGTCTCTAGTGTTGTTGGGGGATAGATATACCTGTGCGTGTGATTTGTTACGTAGAAGCTACGGGAGCCTCTAGTGTTGTTGG
>JABXNX010003778.1:0-22449 GCA_014843695.1 Archivesica marissinica | reverse complement strand
ACTGTGTATTGTGTATATATGCTATGTATTGTGTATATATGTTGTGTATTGTGTATATATGCTGTGTATTGTGTATATATGATGTGTATTGTGTATATATGCTGTGTATTGTGTATATATGCTGTGTATTGTGTATATATACTGTGTATTGTGTATATATACTGTGTATATATACTGTGTATTGTGTATATATACTATGCATTGTGTATATATGCTGTGTATTGTGTATATATACTGTGTATTGTGTATATATGCTGTGTATTGTGTATATATACTATGTATTGTGTATATGTGCTGTGTATTGTGTATATAGACTGTGTATTGTATATATATACTGTGTATTGTGTATATATACTGTGTATTGTGTATATATACTGTGTATTGTATATATATACTGTTTATTGTGTATATATACTGTGTATTGTGTATATTTGCTGTGTGTTGTGTATATATGATGTGTATTGTGTATATATGTTGTGTATTGTATATATATGCTATGTATTGTGTATATATACTGTGTATTGTGTATATATACTGGGTATTGTGTATATATGATGTGTATTGTGTATATATGTTGTGTATTGTGTATATATGCTATATATTGTGTATATATACTGTGTATTGCGTATATATACTGTGTATTGTGTATATATACTGTGTATTGTGCATAAATGCTATGTATTGTGTATATATACTGTGTATTGTGTATATATGCTGTGTATTGTGTATATATTCTGTGTATTGCATATATATGTTGTGTATTGTGTATATATAGGGTGTATTGTGTATATATGCTGTATATTGTGTATATATACTGTGTATTGTGTATATATGCTGTGTATTGTGTATATATACTGTGTATTGTGTATAGGTGCTGTGTATTGTGTATATAGACTGTGTATTGTGTATATATACTGTGTATTGTGTATATATACTGTGTATTGTGTATATATACTGTGTATTGTGTATATATACTGTGTATTGTGTATATATAATGTGTATTGTGCATATATACTGTGTATTGTGTATATATGTTGTGTATTGTGTATATATACTGTGTATTGTGCATATATACTGTGTATTGTGTATATATACGGTGTATTGTGCATATATACTGTGTATTGTGTATATATACTGTGTATTGTGTATAAATGTTATGTATTGTGTATATATACTGTGTATTGTGTATGTATACTGTGTATTGTGTATATATGGTGTGTATTGTGTATATATGCTGTGTATTGTGTATACATGCTATGTATTGTGTATATATACTGTGTATTGTTTATATATGATGTGCATTGTGTATATATACTGTGTATTGTGTATAAATGCTATGTATTGTGTATATATACTGTGTATTGTGTATGTATACTGTGTATTGTGTATATATACTGTGTATTGTGTGATATATACTGTGTATTGTGTATATATACTGTGTATTGTGTATATATGCTATGTATTGTGTATATATGTTGTGTATTGTGTATATATACTGTGTATTGTGTATATATGCTATGTATTGTGTATATATGTTGTGTATTGTGTATATATGCTGTGTATTGTGTATATATGTTGTGTATTGTGTATATATACTGTGTATTGTGTATAAATGCTGTGTATTGTGTATATATGCTATGTATTGTGTATATATGTTGTGTATTGTGTATATATGCTGTGTATTGTGTATATATGCTGTGTATTGTGTATATATAATGTGTATTGTGTATATATACTGTGTATTGTGTATATATACTGTATATTGTGTATATATACTGTGTATTGTGTATATATAATGTTTATTGTGTATATATACTGTGTATTGTGTATATATACTGTGTTTTGTGTACATATACTATGTAGTGTGTATATATACTGTGTATTGTGTATATATGCTGTGTGTTGTGTATATATGATGTGTATTGTGTATATATGTTGTGTATTGTGTATATATGCTATGTATTGTGTATATATACTGTGTATTGTGTATATATACTGTGTATTGTGTATATATGCTGTGTATTGTGTATATATGTTGTATATTGTGTATATATGCTATGTATTGTGTATATATACTGTGTATTGTGTATATATGCTATGTATTGCGTATGTATACTGTGTATTGTGTATATATACTGTGTATTGTGTATAAATGCTATGTATTGTGTATATATACTGTGTATTGTGTATATATGCTGTGTATTGTGTATATATTCTGTGTATTGCATATATATGTTGTGTATTGTGTATATATAGGGTGTATTGTGTATATATGCTGTATATTGTGTATATATACTGTGTATTGTGTATATATGCTGTGTATTGTGTATATATACTGTGTATTGTGTATAGGTGCTGTGTATTGTGTATATAGACTGTGTATTGTGTATATATACTGTGTATTGTGTATATATACTGTGTATTGTGTATATATACTGTGTATTGTGTATATATACTGTGTATTGTGTATATATAATGTGTATTGTGCATATATACTGTGTATTGTGTATATATGTTGTGTATTGTGTATATATACTGTGTATTGTGCATATATACTGTGTATTGTGTATATATACTGTGTATTGTGCATATATACTGTGTATTGTGTATATATACTGTGTATTGTGTATAAATGTTATGTATTGTGTATATATACTGTGTATTGTGTATGTATACTGTGTATTGTGTATATATGGTGTGTATTGTGTATATATGCTGTGTATTGTGTATACATGCTATGTATTGTGTATATATACTGTGTATTGTTTATATATGATGTGCATTGTGTATATATACTGTGTATTGTGTATAAATGCTATGTATTGTGTATATATACTGTGTATTGTGTATGTATACTGTGTATTGTGTATATACTGTGTATTGTGTGTATATACTGTGTATTGTGTATATATACTGTGTATTGTGTATATATGCTATGTATTGTGTATATATGTTGTGTATTGTGTATATATACTGTGTATTGTGTATATATGCTATGTATTGTGTATATATGTTGTGTATTGTGTATATATGCTGTGTATTGTGTATATATGTTTGTATTGTGTATATATACTGTGTATTGTGTATAATGCGTGTATTGTGTATATATGTTGTGTATTGTGTATATATACTGTGTATTGTGTATAAATGCTGTGTATTGTGTATATATGCTATGTATTGTGTATATATGTTGTGTATTGTGTATATATGCTGTGTATTGTGTGTATATGCTGTGTATTGTGTATATATAATGTGTATTGTGTATATATACTGTGTATTGTGTATATACTGTATATTGTGTATATATACTGTGTATTGTGTATATATAATGTTTATTTGTATATATACTGTGTATTGTGTATAATACTGTGTTTGTGTATATATACTATGTATTGTGTATAATACTGTGTATTGTGTATATATGCTGTGTGTTGTGTATATATGATGTGTATTGTGTATATATGTTGTGTATTGTGTATATATGCTATGTATTGTGTATATATACTGTGTATTGTGTATATATACTGTGTATTGTGTATATATGCTGTGTATTGTGTATATATGTTGTATATTGTGTATATATGCTATGTATTGTGTATATATACTGTGTATTGTGTATATATGCTATGTATTGCGTATGTATACTGTGTATTGTGTATATATACTGTGTATTGTGTATAAATGCTATGTATTGTGTATATATACTGTGTATTGTGTATATATGCTGTGTATTGTGTATATATTCTGTGTATTGCATATATATGTTGTGTATTGTGTATATATAGGGTGTATTGTGTATATATGCTGTATATTGTGTATATATACTGTGTATTGTGTATATATGCTGTGTATTGTGTATATATACTGTGTATTGTGTATAGGTGCTGTGTATTGTGTATATAGACTGTGTATTGTGTATATATACTGTGTATTGTGTATATATACTGTGTATTGTGTATATATACTGTGTATTGTGTATATACACTGTGTATTGTGTATATATGTTGTGTATTGTGTATATATACTGTGTATTGTGCATATATACTGTGTATTGTGTATATATACTGTGTATTGTGCATATATACTGTGTATTGTGTATATATACTGTGTATTGTGTATAAATGTTATGTATTGTGTATATATACTGTGTATTGTGTATGTATACTGTGTATTGTGTATATATGGTGTGTATTGTGTATATATGCTGTGTATTGTGTATACATGCTATGTATTGTGTATATATACTGTGTATTGTTTATATATGATGTGCATTGTGTATATATACTGTGTATTGTGTATAAATGCTATGTATTGTGTATATATACTGTGTATTGTGTATGTATACTGTGTATTGTGTATATATACTGTGTATTGTGTATATATACTGTGTATTGTGTATATATACTGTGTATTGTGTATATATGCTATGTATTGTGTATATATGTTGTGTATTGTGTATATATACTGTGTATTGTGTATATATGCTATGTATTGTGTATATATGTTGTGTATTGTGTATATATGCTGTGTATTGTGTATATATGTTGTGTATTGTGTATATATACTGTGTATTGTGTATAAATGCTGTGTATTGTGTATATATGCTATGTATTGTGTATATATGTTGTGTATTGTGTATATATGCTGTGTATTGTGTGTATATGCTGTGTATTGTGTATATATAATGTGTATTGTGTATATATACTGTGTATTGTGTATATATACTGTATATTGTGTATATATACTGTGTATTGTGTATATATAATGTTTATTGTGTATATATACTGTGTATTGTGTATATATACTGTGTTTTGTGTACATATACTATGTAGTGTGTATATATACTGTGTATTGTGTATATATGCTGTGTGTTGTGTATATATGATGTGTATTGTGTATATATGTTGTGTATTGTGTATATATGCTATGTATTGTGTATATATACTGTGTATTGTGTATATATACTGTGTATTGTGTATATATGCTGTGTATTGTGTATATATGTTGTATATTGTGTATATATGCTATGTATTGTGTATATATACTGTGTATTGTGTATATATGCTATGTATTGCGTATGTATACTGTGTATTGTGTATATATACTGTGTATTGTGTATAAATGCTATGTATTGTGTATATATACTGTGTATTGTGTATATATGCTGTTTATTGTGTATATATACTGTGTATTGTGTATATGTGCTGTGTATTGTGTATATAGACTGTGTATTGTGTATATATACTGTGTATTGTGTATATATACTGTGTATTGTGTATATATACTGTGTATTGTGTATATACTGTGTATTGTGTATATATACTGTGTATTGTGTATATATACTGTGTATTGTGTATGTATACTGTGTATTGTGTATAAATGCTATGTATTGTGTATATACTGTGTATTGTGTATATATGCTGTGTATTGTGTATATATACTGTGTATTGTGTATAAATTCTGTGTATTGTGTATATATGCTATGTATTGTGTATATATGTTGTGTATTGTGTATATATGCTGCGTATTGTTTATATATGCTGTGTATTGTGTATATATACTGTGTATTGTGTATATATACTGTGTATTGTGTATATATACTGTATATTGTGTATATATACTGTGTATTGTGTATATATACTGTGCATAGTGTATATATACTGTGTATTGTGTATATATACTGTGTATTGTGTATATATACTGTGTATTGTGTATGTATACTGTGTATTGTGTATATATGCTATGTATTGTGTATATATACTGTGTATTGTGTATATATGCTGTGTATTGTGTATATATACTGTGTATTGTGTATATATGCTGTGTATTGTGTATATACTGTGTATTGTGTATATATGCTGTGTATTGTGTATATATACTGTGTATTGTGTATATATCTTTGTGTGTATTATCTGTGTTTGTGTTATGTGTATTGTGTATATATTGTGTATTGTGTATTAATGTGTTTGTGTAATATGCTGTGTATTGTGTAATATCTTGTATTGTGTATATATGCTGTGTATTGTGTATATATCTGTGTATTGTGTATATATACTGTGTATTGTGTATATATAATGTGTATTGTGTATATATACTGTGTATTGTGTATATAGTTACTGTGTATTGTGTATATATATGTGTTTTCTGTGTATTGTGTATAATACTGTGTTTGTGTATATATACTATGTATTGTGTATATATACTGTGTATTGTGTATATATGCTGTGTATTGTGTATATATGATGTGTATTGTGTATATATGTTGTGTATTGTGTATATATGCTATGTATTGTGTATATATACTGTGTATTGTGTATATATACTGTGTATTGTGTATATATGCTGTGTATTGTGTATATATGTTGTGTATTGTGTATATATGCTATGTATTGTGTATATATACTGTGTATTGTGTATATATGCTTGTATTGGTATATATACTGTGTATTGTGTATATATACTGTGTATTGTGTATAAATGCTATGTATTGTGTATATATACTGTGTATTGTGTATATATGCTGTGTATTGTGTATATATTCTGTGTATTGCATATATATGTTGTGTATTGTGTATATATAGGGTGTATTGTGTATATATGCTGTGTATTGTGTATATATACTGTGTATTGTGTATATATGCTGTGTATTGTGTATATATACTGTGTATTGTGTATATGTGCTGTGTATTGTGTATATATACTGTGTATTGTGTATATATACTGTGTATTGTGTATATATACTGTGTATTGTGTATATATACTGTGTATTGTGTATATATACTGTGTATTGTGTATATATGTTGTGTATTGTGTATATATACTGTGTATTGTGCATATATACTGTGTATTGTGTATATATACTGTGTATTGTGCATATATACTGTGTATTGTGTATATATACTGTGTATTGTGTATAAATGTTATGTATTGTGTATATATACTGTGTATTGTGTATGTATACTGTGTATTGTGTATATATGGTGTGTATTGTGTATATATGCTGTGTATTGTGTATACATGCTATGTATTGTGTATATATACTGTGTATTGTTTATATATGATGTGCATTGTGTATATATACTGTGTATTGTGTATAAATGCTATGTATTGTGTATATATACTGTGTATTGTGTATGTATACTGTGTATTGTGTATATATACTGTGTATTGTGTGATATATACTGTGTATTGTGTATATATACTGTGTATTGTGTATATATGCTATGTATTGTGTATATATGTTGTGTATTGTGTATATATACTGTGTATTGTGTATATATGCTATGTATTGTGTATATATGTTGTGTATTGTGTATATATGCTGTGTATTGTGTATATATGTTGTGTATTGTGTATATATACTGTGTATTGTGTATAAATGCTGTGTATTGTGTATATATGCTATGTATTGTGTATATATGTTGTGTATTGTGTATATATGCTGTGTATTGTGTATATATGCTGTGTATTGTGTATATATACTGTGTATTGTGTATATATACTGTGTATTGTGTATATATACTGTATATTGTGTATATATACTGTGTATTGTGTATATATACTGTGTATTGTGTATATATACTGTGTTTTGTGTATATATACTATGTATTGTGTATATATACTGTGTATTGTGTATATATGCTGTGTGTTGTGTATATATGATGTGTATTGTGTATATATGTTGTGTATTGTGTATATATGCTATGTATTGTGTATATATACTGTGTATTGTGTATATATACTGTGTATTGTGTATATATGCTGTGTATTGTGTATATATGTTGTATATTGTGTATATATGCTATGTATTGTGTATATATACTGTGTATTGTGTATATATGCTATGTATTGCGTATGTATACTGTGTATTGTGTATATATACTGTGTATTGTGTATAAATGCTATGTATTGTGTATATATACTGTGTATTGTGTATATATGCTGTGTATTGTGTATATATACTGTGTATTGTGTATATGTGCTGTGTATTGTGTATATAGACTGTGTATTGTGTATATATACTGTGTATTGTGTATATATACTGTGTATTGTGTATATATACTGTGTATTGTGTATATACTGTGTATTGTGTATATATACTGTGTATTGTGTATATATACTGTGTATTGTGTATATATACTGTGTATTGTGTATAAATGCTATGTATTGTGTATATACTGTGTATTGTGTATATATGCTGTGTATTGTGTATATATACTGTGTATTGTGTATAAATTCTGTGTATTGTGTATATATGCTATGTATTGTGTATATATGTTGTGTATTGTGTATATATGCTGCGTATTGTTTATATATGCTGTGTATTGTGTATATATACTGTGTATTGTGTATATATACTGTGTATTGTGTATATATCCTGTATATTGTGTATATATACTGTGTATTGTGTATATATACTGTGCATAGTGTATATATACTGTGTATTGTGTATATATACTGTGTATTGTGTATATATACTGTGTATTGTGTATGTATACTGTGTATTGTGTATAAATGCTATGTATTGTGTATATATACTGTGTATTGTGTATATATGCTGTGTATTGTGTATATATACTGTGTATTGTGTATAAATGCTGTGTATTGTGTATATATGCTGTGTATTGTGTATATATGCTGTGTATTGTGTATATATAATGTGTATTGTGTATATATACTGTGTATTGTGTATATATACTGTATATTGTGTATATATACTGTGTATTGTGTATATATACTGTGTATTGTGTATATATAATGTGTATTGTGTATATATACTGTGTATTGTGTATATATACTGTGTATTGTGTATATATACTATGTATTGTGTATATATCTGTGTATTGTGTATATATACTGTGTATTGTGTATATATACTGTGTATTGTGTATATATACTGTGTATTGTGTATATATACTGTTTATTGTGTATATATACTGTGTATTGTGTATATATGTTGTAATCTTGTATGTGTATATATCTGTGTATTGTGTATATATGCTGTGTGTTGTGTATATATGATGTGTATTGTGTATATATGTTGTGTATTGTGTATATATGCTATGTATTGTGTATATATACTGTGTATTGTGTATATATACTGTGTATTGTGTATATATGCTGTGTATTGTGTATATATGTTGTGTATTGTGTATATATGCTATGTATTGTGTATATATACTGTGTATTGTGTATATATGCTGTGTATTGTGTATATATACTGTGTATTGTGTATATATACTGTGTATTGTGTATATATGCTATGTATTGTGTATATATACTGTGTATTGTGTATATATGCTGTGTATTGTGTATATATACTGTGTATTGTGTATATGTGCTGTGTATTGTGTATATATACTGTGTATTGTGTATATATACTGTGTATTGTGTATATATACTGTGTATTGTGTATATATACTGTGTATTGTGTATATATGTGTGTATTGTGTATATACTGTGTATTGTGTATATATACTGTGTATTGTGTATATATACTGTGTATTGTGTATATATACTGTGTATTGTGTATAAATGCTATGTATTGTGTATATACTGTGTATTGTGTATATATGCTGTGTATTGTGTATATATACTGTGTATTGTGTATATATTCTGTGTATTGTGTATATATGCTATGTATTGTGTATATATGTTGTGTATTGTGTATATATGCTGTGTATTGTTTATATATGCTGTGTATTGTGTATATATACTGTGTATTGTGTATATATACTGTGTATTGTGTATATATCCTGTGTATTGTGTATATATACTGTGTATTGTGTATATATACTGTGTATTGTGTATATATACTGTGTATTGTGTATATATACTGTGTATTGTGTATATATACTGTGTATTGTGTATGTATACTGTGTATTGTGTATATATGCTATGTATTGTGTATATATACTGTGTATTGTGTATATATGCTGTGTATTGTGTATATATACTGTGTATTGTGTATATATGCTGTGTATTGTGTATATATGCTGTGTATTGTGTATATATGCTGTGTATTGTGTATATATAATGTGTATTGTGTATATATACTGTGTATTGTGTATATATACTGTATATTGTGTATATATACTGTGTATTGTGTATATATACTGTGTATTGTGTATATATAATGTGTATTGTGTATATATACTGTGTATTGTGTATATATACTGTGTTTTGTGTACATATACTATGTAGTGTGTATATTCTGTGTATTGTGTATATATGCTGTGTATTGTGTATATATACTGTGTATTGTGTATATATACTGTGTATTGTGTATATATACTGTTTATTGTGTATATATACTGTGTATTGTGTATATATGCTGTGTGTTGTGTATATATGATGTGTATTGTGTATATATGTTGTGTATTGTGTATATATGCTATGTATTGTGTATATATACTGTGTATTGTGTATATATACTGTGTATTGTGTATATATGATGTGTATTGTGTATATATGTTGTGTATTGTGTATATATGCTATATATTGTGTATATATACTGTGTATTGCGTATATATACTGTGTATTGTGTATATATACTGTGTATTGTGTATATATGCTATGTATTGTGTATATATACTGTGTATTGTGTATATATGCTGTGTATTGTGTATATATGCTGTGTATTGTGTATATATGTTGTGTATTGTGTATATATACTGTGTATTGTGTATATATGCTGTGTATTGTGTATATATACTGTGTATTGTGTATATATACTGTGTATTGTGTATATATGTTGTGTATTGTGTATATATGCTGTGTATTGTGTATATATGCTGTGTATTGTGTATATATGCTGTGTATTGTGTATATATAGTATGTGTATTGTGTATATATGTTGTGTTGTGTATATATGTGTGTATTGTATATATTGTGTATTGTGTATATATCTGTGTATTGTGTATATATTGTGTATTGTGTATATTATGTGTATTGTGTATATCTGTGTATTGTGTATATATACTGTGTATTGTGTATATATACTGTGTATTGTGTATATATGCTGTGTATTGTGTATATATACTGTGTATTGTGTATATACTGTGTATTGTGTATATATACTGTGTATTGTGTATATATACTGTGTATTGTGTATGTATACTGTGTATTGTGTATATGTTGTTTATATACTGTGTATTGTGTATATATGCTGTGTATTGTGTATATATACTGTGTATTGTGTATAAATGCTGTGTATTGTGTATATATGCTATGTATTGTGTATATATGTTGTGTATTGTGTATATATGGTGTGTATTGTTTATATATGCTGTGTATTGTGTATATATACTGTGTATTGTGTATATATACTGTGTATTGTGTATATATACTGTGTATTGTGTATATATACTGTGTATTGTGTATATATACTGTGTATTGTGTATATATACTGTGTATTGTGTATATATACTGTGTATTGTGTATATATACTGTGTATTGTGTATATATACTGTGTATTGTGTATATATGCTGTGTATTGTGTATATATGCTGTGTATTGTGTATATATGCTGTGTATTGTGTATATATACTGTGTATTGTGTATATATGCTGTGTATTGTGTATATATGCTGTGTATTGTGTATATATGTTGTGTATTGTGTATATATGCTGTGTATTGTGTATATATGCTGTGTATTGTGTATATATACTGTGTATTGTGTATATATACTGTGTATTGTGTATATATACTGTATATTGTGTATATATACTGTGTATTGTGTATATATACTGTGTATTGTGTATATATACTGTGTATTGTGTATATATACTGTGTATTGTGTATATATACTATGTATTGTGTATATATACTGTGTATTGTGTATATATATCTGTGTATTGTGTATATATGCTGTGTGTTGTGTATATATGATGTGTATTGTGTATATATGTTGTGTATTGTATATATATATGCTATGTATTGTGTATATATACTGTGTATTGTGTATATATACTGGGTATTGTGTATATATGCTGTGTATTGTGTATATATGTTGTGTATTGTGTATATATGCTATGTATTGTGTATATATACTGTGTATTGCGTATATATACTGTGTATTGTGTATATATACTGTGTATTGTGTATAAATGCTATGTATTGTGTATATATACTGTGTATTGTGTATATATGCTGTGTTGTGTATATATTCTGTGTATTGCATATATATGTTGTGTATTGTGTATATATAGGGTGTATTGTGTATATATGCTGTATATTGTGTATATATACTGTGTATTGTGTACATATGCTGTGTATTGTGTATATATACTGTGTATTGTGTATATGTGCTGTGTATTGTGTATATATACTGTGTATTGTGTATATATACTGTGTATTGTGTATATATACTGTGTATTGTGTATATATACTGTGTATTGTGTATATATACTGTGTATTGTGTATATATAATGTGTATTGTGTATATATACTGTGTATTGTGTATATATACTGTGTATTGTGTATATATACTGTGTATTGTGTATAAATGCTATGTATTGTGTATATATACTGTGTATTGTGTATATATGATGTGCATTGTGTATATATACTGTGTATTGTGTATATATGCTGTGTATTGTGTATATATACTGTGTATTGTGTATATATGCTATGTATTGTGTATATATATCTGTGTATTGTGTATATATACTGTGTATTGTGTATATATACTGTGTATTGTGTATATATGCTATGTATTGTGTATATATGTTGTGTATTGTGTATATATGCTGTGTATTGTGTATATATGTTGTGTATTGTGTATATATACTGTGTATTGTGTATATATGCTGTGTATTGTGTATATATGCTATGTATTGTGTATATATGTTGTGTATTGTGTATATATGCTGTGTATTGTGTATATATGCTGTGTATTGTGTATATATACTGTGTATTGTGTATATATACTGTGTATTGTGTATATATAATGTGTATTGTGTATATATACTGTGTATTGTGTATATATACTGTGTATTGTGTATATATACTGTGTTTTGTGTATATATACTGTGTATTGTGTATATATACTGTGTATTGTGTATATATGGTGTGTGTTGTGTATATATGATGTGTATTGTGTATATATGTTGTGTATTGTGTATATATGCTATGTATTGTGTATATATACTGTGTATTGTGTATATATACTGTGTATTGTGTATATATGCTGTGTATTGTGTATATATGTTGTATATTGTGTATATATGCTATGTATTGTGTATATATACTGTGTATTGCGTATATATACTGTGTATTGTGTATATATGCTGTGTATTGTGTATATATACTGTGTATTGTGTATATATACTGTGTATTGTGTATATATACTGTGTATTGTGTATATATACTGTGTATTGTGTATATATACTGTGTATTGTGTATATATACTGTGTATTGTGTATATATACTGTGTATTGTGTATATATACTGTGTATTGTGTATATATGCTGTGTATTGTGTATATATACTGTGTATTGTGTATAAATGCTGTGTATTGTGTATATATACTATGTATTGTGTATATATGTTGTGTATTGTGTATATATGCTGTGTATTGTTTATATATGCTGTGTATTGTGTATATATACTGTGTATTGTGTATATATACTGTGTATTGTGTATATATACTGTGTATTGTGTATATATACTGTGTATTTTGTATATATGTTGTGTATTGTGTATATATGCTGTGTATTGTGTATATATGCTGTGTATTGTGTATATATGCTGTGTATTGTGTATATATACTGTGTATTGTGTATATATGCTGTGTATTGTGTATATATACTATGTATTGTGTATATATGCTGTGTATTGTGTATATATACTGTGTATTGTGTATATATGCTGTGTATTGTGTATATATGCTGTGTATTGTGTATATATGCTGTGTATTGTGTATATATACTGTGTATTGTGTATATCATACTTTCTGCAACCATGGTACATACTTTCTACAACCATGGTACATACTTTCTGCAACCATGGTACATACTTTCTACAACCATGGTACATACTTTCTGCAACCATGGTACATACTTTCTACAACCATGGTACATACTTTCTACAACCATGGTACATACTCTCTGCAACCATGGTACATACTTTCTACAACCATGGTACATACTTTCTGCAACCATGGTACATACTTTCTACAACCATGGTACATACTTTCTGCAACCATGGTACATATTTCTACAACCATGGTACATACTCTCTGCAACCATGGTACATACTTTCTACAACCATGGTACATACTCTCTGCAACCATGGTACATACTTTCTACAACCATGGTACATACTTTCTACAACCATGGTACATACTCTCTGCAACCATGGTACATACTTTCTACAACCATGGTACATACTCTCTGCAACCATGGTACATACTTTCTACAACCATGGTACATACTCTCTGCAACCATGGTACATACTTTCTACAACCATGGTACATACTTTCTACAACCATGGTACATACTTTCTACAACCATGGTACATACTTTCTACAACCATGGTACATACTTTCTACAACCATGGTACATACTTTCTACAACCATGGTACATACTTTCTGCAACCATGGTACATACTTTCTGCAACCATGGTACATACTTTCTGCAACCATGGTACATACTTTCTACAACCATGGTACATACTTTCTACAACCATGGTACATACTTTCTACAACCATGGTACATACTTTCTACAACCATGGTACATACTTTCTACAACCATGGTACATACTTTCTACAACCATGGTACATACTTTCTACAACCATGGTACATACTCTCTGCAACCATGGTACATACTTTCTACAACCATGGTACATACTTTCTACAACCATGGTACATACTTTCTACAACCATGGTACATACTCTCTGCAACCATGGTACATACTTTCTACAACCATGGTACATACTCTCTGCAACCATGGTACATACTTTCTACAACCATGGTACATACTCTCTGCAACCATGGTACATACTTTCTACAACCATGGTACATACTCTCTACAACCATGGTACATACTTTCTGCAACCATGGTACATACTTTCTGCAACCATGGTACATACTTTCTACAACCATGGTACATACTTTCTGCAACCATCGTACATACTTTCTGCAACCATGGTACATACTTTCTACAACCATGGGACATACTTTCTGCAACCATGGTACATACTTTCTGCAACCATGGTACATACTTTCTACAACCATGGTACATACTTTCTACAACCATGGTACATACTTTCTGCAACCATGGTACATACTTTCTACAACCATGGTACATACTTTCTGCAACCATGGTACATACTTTCTACAACCATGGTACATACTCTCTGCAACCATCGTACATACTTTCTGCAACCATGGTACATACTTTCTGCAACCATGGTACATACTTTCTGCAACCATGGTACATACTTTCTGCAACCATGGTACATACTTTCTACAACCATGGTACATACTTTCTACAACCATGGTACATACTTTCTGCAACCATGGTACATACTTTCTACAACCATGGTACATACTTTCTACAACCATGGTACATACTTTCTGCAACCATGGTACATACTTTCTACAACCATGGTACATACTTTCTGCAACCATGGTACATACTTTCTACAACCATGGTACATACTTTCTGCAGCCATGGTACATACTTTCTGCCACCATGGTACATACTTTCGGCAACCATGGTACATACTTTCGGTAACCATGGTACATACTTTCTGCAACCATGGTACATACTTTCTGCAACCATGGTACATACTTTCTGCAACCATGGTACATACTTTCTGCAACCATGGTACATACTTTCTACAACCATGGTTCATACTTTCTGCAACCATGGTACATACTTTCTACAACCATGGTACATACTTTCTACAACCATGGTACATACTTTCTACAACCATGGTACATACTTTCTACAACCATGGTACATACTTTCTACAACCATGGTACATACTTTCTACAACCATGGTACATACTTTCTGCAACCATGGTACATACTTTCTGCAACCATGGTACATACTTTCTGCAACCATGGTACATACTTTCTACAACCATGGTACATACTTTCTACAACCATGGTACATACTTTCTACAACCATGGTACATACTTTCTACAACCATGGTACATACTTTCTACAACCATGGTACATACTTTCTACAACCATGGTACATACTCTCTGCAACCATATTACATACTTTCTACAACCATGGTACATACTTTCTACAACCATGGTACATACTTTCTACAACCATGGTACATACTCTCTGCAACCATGGTACACACTTTCTACAACCATGGTACATACTCTCTGCAACCATGGTACATACTTTCTACAACCATGGTACATACTCTCTGCAACCATGGTACATACTTTCTACAACCATGGTACATACTCTCTGCAACCATGGTACATACTTTCTACAACCATGGTACATACTCTCTACAACCATGGTACATACTTTCTGCAACCATGGTACATACTTTCTGCAACCATGGTACATACTTTCTACAACCATGGTACATACTTTCTGCAACCATCGTACATACTTTCTGCAACCATGGTACATACTTTCTACAACCATGATACATACTTTCTGCAACCATGGTACATACTTTCTGCAACCATGGTACATACTTTCTACAACCATGGTACATACTTTCTACAACCATGGTACATACTTTCTGCAACCATGGTACATACTTTCTACAACTATGGTACATACTGTCTGCAACCATGGTACATACTTTCTACAACCATGGTACATACTTTCTGCAACCATGGTACATACTTTCTACAACCATGGTACATACTTTCTGCAGCCATGGTACATACTTTCTGCCACCATGGTACATACTTTCGGCAACCATGGTACATACTTTCGGTAACCATGGTACATACTTTCTGCAACCATGGTACATACTTTCTGCAACCATGGTACATACTTTCTGCAACCATGGTACATACTTTCTACAACCATGGTTCATACTTTCTGCAACCATGGTACATACTTTCTACAACCATGGTACATACTTTCGGCAACCATGGTACATACTTTCGGCAACCATGGTATATACTTTCTGCAACCATGGTACATACTTTCTACAACCATGGTACATACTTTCTACAACCATGGTACATACTTTCTACAACCATGGTACATACTTTCTGCAACCATGGTACATACTTTCTACAACCATGGTACATACTTTCTGCAACCATGTTACATACTTTCTACAACCATGGTACATACTTTCTACAACCATGGTACATACTTTCTACAACCATGGTACATACTTTCTGCAACCATGGTACATACTTTCTACAACCATGGTACATACTTTCTGCAACCATGGTACATACTTTCTACAACCATGGTACATACTTTCTGCAACCATGGTACATACTTTCTACAACCATGGTACATACTTTCGGCAACCATGGTACATACTTTCTGCAACCATGGTACATACTTTCTACAACCATGGTACATACTTTCTTAAAGCTTAATGTTTCTTCTCATTAATCAAAACATAATTATTAAATAAACATAATCTTAACATGGCTTACCAACATGAAAACCAATTCTGACCCCCATATAAAGGATGTAATTCACTGGTTAAATAAACAAACACTCTACTGAGTAGGGGCCGTATTACATAATCACCATGACAACTTTATATCACAATGTTTGGCGGCTGGAGTATTTTATTGACCCAGTGATAACAATTGTTTATACTTCTGAATGGTAAAATATAGATTTATTCAAAATAAATGGCCGAGTACCTGATTACTTGAACAAGTATTTGATTCTCGGACGTGTACAGAACTCTAAAACAAACCTTGAGTGATAGAAGGAGCAGTCACCATCTGCTTGTAGTACGAGTAGTAGAGACCAGACTCTGTACGGAACGATATCTCACGTTCTACCTCCTACAAATAGAACAATAGTAGTAGATACCAGACACTGTACGGAACAATACCTCACGTTCTACCTCCTACAAATAGAACAATAATAGTAGATACCAGACACTGTACGGAACGATACCTCACGTTCTACCTCCTACAAATAGAACACTAATAGTAGATACCAGACACTGTACGGAACGATACCTCACGTTCTACTTCCTACAAATAGAACAATAGTAGTAGATACCAGACACTGTACGGAACAATACCTCACGTTCTACCTCCTACAAATAGAACAATAATAGTAGATACCAGACACTGTACGGAACGATACCTCACGTTCTACCTCCTACAAATAGAACACTAATAGTAGATACCAGACACTGTACGGAACGATACCTCACGTTCTACTTCCTACAAATAGAACAATAGTAGTAGATACCAGACACTGTACGGAACAATACCTCACGTTCTACCTCCTACAAATAGAACAATAATAGTAGATACCAGACACTGTACGGAACGATACCTCACGTTCTACCTCCTACAAATAGAACAATAGTAGTAGTGGTCGTTTTACCTTATGCCAAGAAGATGTGCGATAGACCTAGCATTATGACAAGCAGCATTATGCATATTCCATGTGTACAAGGCCCACAGAGGGGAGCAGCATTATGCATATTCCATGTGTACAAGGCCACATAGGGGAGCAGCATTATGCACATTTCATGTGTACAAGGCCCACAGAGGGGAGCAGCATTATGCACATTTCATGTGTACAAGGCCCACAGAGGGGAGCAGCATTATGCATATTCCATGTGTACAAGGCCCACAGAGGGGAGCAGCATTATGCACATTTCATGTGTACAAGGCCCACAGAGTGGAGCAGCATTATGCATATGCCATGTGTACAAGGCCCAGAGGGGAGCAGCATTATGCATATTCCATGTGTACAAGGCCCACAGAGGGGAGCAGCATTATGCATATTCCATGTGTACAAGGCCCACAGAGGGGAGCAGCATTATGCATATTCCATGTGTACAAGGCCCACAGAGGGGAGCAGCATTATGCATATTCCATTTGTACAAGGCCCACAGAGGGGAGCAGCATTATGCACATTTCATGTGTACAAGGCCCACAGAGGGGAGCAGCATTATGCAAATTTCATGTGTACAAGGCCCACAGAGGGGAGCAGCATTATGCATATTCCATGTGTACAAGGCCCACAGGGGGAGCAGCATTATGCATATTTCATTTGTACAAGGCCCACAGAGGGGAGCAGCATTATGCACATTTCATGTGTACAAGGCCCACAGAGGGGAGCAGCATTATGCACATTTCATGTGTACAAGGCCCACAGAGGGGAGCAGCATTATGCATATTCCATGTGTACAAGGCCCACAGAGGGGAGCAGCATTATGCACATTTCATGTGTACAAGGCCCACAGAGGGGAGCAGCATTATGCTAATTTCATGTGTACAAGGCCCACAGAGGGGAGCAGCATTATGCAATTTCATGTGTACAAGGCCCACAGAGGGGAGCAGCATTATGCACATTTCATGTGTACAAGCCCACAGAGGGGAGCAGCATTATGCAAATTTCATGTGTACAAGGCCCACAGAGGGGAGCAGCATTATGCATATTTCATGTGTACAAGGCCCACAGAGGGGAGCAGCATTATGCAAATTTCATGTGTACAAGGCCCACAGAGGGGAGCAGCATTATGCATATTTCATGTGTACAAGGCCCACAGAGGGGAGCAGCATTATGCAAATTTCATGTGTACAAGGCCCACAGAGGGGAGCAGCATTATGCAAATTTCATGTGTACAAGGCCCACAGAGGGGAGCAGTATTATGCAAATTTCATGTGTACAAGGCCCACAGAGGGAGCAGCATTATGCACATTTCATGTGTACAAGGCCCCAGAGAGGAGCAGCATTATGCAAATATCATGTGTACAAGGCCCACAGAGGGGAGCAGCATTATGCAAATTTCATGTGTGCAAGGCCGACAGAGGGGAGCAGTATTATGCAAATTTCATGTGTACAAGGCCCACAGAGGGGAGCAGCATTATGCAAATTGCATGTGTACAAGGCCCACAGAGGGGAGCAGCATTATGCAAATTGCATGTGTACAAGGCCCACAGAGGGGATGTGATGTCTTTGTTCCCGCTAGTTGCCCTATACCTACAGTATCAACATTACAACTACAAAAATACAACTGAAAAAACGCCTCGAGAAATAATATCCTTCAAAAGTCAATTAGGAAATATATGGTATTGGTTGCCAAATGAGAAGTATTGTATGGACACTACAATATGACACCACCAATGCTTTTTAATGGTTTTTGAAACCTCAAGGTGTACTGATTCAGGATCTGATGAGTTGATGCATTACACTCTTGGGGAAATTAAAATGTTCAAGAAGGGGCCAATCACATAAATCTCTATATTTCCACTGATATGGCACATAAAATGATGATGTTAGTGTCTAAATCTATGTTAGTTTGGTTCATCAACTCATTAGTAACATAAGTTATAAAATATGTTTTAAGATGTATATTGACAAACAAGATGGCTAATAAATACATATTATAGCTAAACCATTCAATAGTGCATGGAATACTGATATTGATGTCTAATAACAGCTTCAATATACATTACATGTATATCATAACAACCCAATATCATAATTTCTATTGACCATGCATGTATATGTAAGCAATTGGTCTTCTACACAAAGAAAGCGTGAGATATGGCTGGTATTCCTAGTGCGTAATTGTGAAACAAACTTCCAGAGATCAATCATAAACAGTTAGCTACAAAAATGTGTATGTATAAATGTTTATAATTGTGTATAAATGTTTATAATTGTGTATAAATGTTTATAATTGTGTATAAATGTTCAGACAATTACAGCAACATGCAGGTAAATATTACAGTTGTGAATTTTAGCAAAGCTAAAACAATTGTGAAAAATACCCAATCTACAGTATGAAACACTTTTCTGTGAGGCATGTCTCCCATATAGTTCAGTGATATCATAGACAATATGATATAGCTAAACTGCTTCAATTCTCTGACATTGAAATGAATGGCTGTTACAAGTGTACAAAAAGTGGATTATCAGCATGAAGTATCAGCATGAAGTATCAGCATGGATTATCAGCATGGAGTATCAGCATGAAGTATCAGCATGACGTATCAGCATGGAGTATCAGCATGAAGTATCAGCATGGAGTATCAGCATGGAGTATCAGCATGGAGTATCAGCATGAAGTATCTCAGCATGAAGTATCAGCATGGAGTATCAGCATGGAGTATCAGCATGGAGTATCAGCATGGAGTATCAGCATGAAGTATCAGTATGAAGTATCAGCATGGAGTATCAGCATGAAGTATCAGCATGGAGTATCAGCATGGAGTATCAGCATGGAGTATCAGCAAGCAGTATCAGCATGCAGTATCAGCAAGCAGTATCAGCATGGAGTATCAGAATATAACCCATGTAAGCACCAGAATATAACCCATATAAGCACCAGAATATAACCCATATAAGCACCAGAATATAGTCCAGGTAAGCACCAGAATATAACCCATATAAGCACCAGAATATAGTCCATGTAATCAACAGAATATAACCCATATAAGCACCAGAATATAGCCCATGTAAGCACCAGAATATAACCCATGTATGCACCAGAATATAATCCATGTATACACCAGAATATAACCCATGTAAGCACCAGAATATAGTCCATGTATGCATCAGAATATAGTCCATGTATGCACCAGAATATAGTCCATGTATGCACCAGATTATAACCCATGTATGCACCAGAATATAATCCATGTATGCACCAGAATATAACCCATGTAAGCACCAGAATATAACCCATGTAAGCACCAGAATATAACACATGTATGCACCAGAATATAGTCCATGTATGCACCAGAATATAACCCATGTATGCACCAGAATATAGTCCATGTATGCACCAGAATATAATCCATGTATGCACCAGAATATAGTCCATGTATGCACCAGAATATAATCCATGTATGCACCGGAATATAACCCATGTAAGCACCAGAATATAACCCATGTATGCACCAGAATATAGTCCAGGTAAGCACCGGAATATAACCCATGTATGCACCAGAATATAACCCATGTAAGCACCAGAATATAACCCATGTATGCACCAGAATATAACCCATGTATGCACCAGAATATAACCCATGTATGCACCAGAATATAACACATGTATGCACCAGAATATAATCCATGTATACACCAGAATATAACCCATGTAAGCACCAGAATATAGTCCATGTATGCATCAGTATATAGTCCATGTATGCACCAGAATATTTTCCATGTATGCACCAGATTATAACCCATGTATGCACCAGAATATAATCCATGTATGCACCAGAATATAACCCATGTAAGCACCAGAATATAACCCATGTATGCACCAGAATATAGTCCATGT
>JABXNX010003777.1:0-22457 GCA_014843695.1 Archivesica marissinica | reverse complement strand
ATGTACTGGTCTGTGAGAGCATTGCGGGTGTTATTATTGTGTAGAGCGGAGTGTACTGGTCTGTGAGCGCATTGCGGGGTGTTATTCCTGTGTAGAGTGGAGTGTATTGGTCTGTGAGAGCATTGTGGGTATTATTCCTGTGTAGAGTGGAGTGTATTGGTCTGTGAGAGCATTGCGGGTGTTATTCTTGTGTAGAGCGGAGTGTACTGGTCTGTGAGAGCATTGCGGGTGTTATTCTTGTGTAGAGCAGAGTGTACTGGTCTGTGAGAGCATTGTGGGTGTTATTCCTGTGTAGAGTGGAGTGTACTGGTCTGTGAGAGCATTGTGGGTGTTATTCCTGTGTAGAGTGGAGTGTACTGGTCTGTGAGAGCATTGTGGGTGTTATTCATGTGTAGAGTGGAGTGTACTGGTCTGTGAGAGCATTGCGGGTGTTATTCCTGTGTAGAGTGGAGTGTACTGGTCTGTGAGAGCATTGTGGGTGTTATTCCTGTATAGAGCAGTGTGTACTGGTCTGTGAGAGCATTGCGGGGTGTTATTCCTGTGTAGAGTAGAGTGTACTGGTCTGTGAGAGCATTGTGGGTGTGTTTTCCTGTGTAGAGTGGAGTGTACTGGTCTGTGAGAGCATTGTGGGTGTTATTCCTGTGTAGAGTGGAGTGTACTGGTCTGTGAGAGCATTGCGGGGTGTTATTCTTGTGTAGAGCGGAGTGTACTGGTCTGTGAGAGCATTGCGGGTGTTATTATTCGTGTGTAGAGCAGAGTGTACTGGTCTGTGAGAGCATTGTGGGTGTTATTCCTGTGTAGTGTGGAGTGTACTGGTCTGTGAGAGTATTGTGGGTGTTATTCCTGTGTAGTGTGGAGTGTACTGGTCTGTGAGAGCATTGTGGGTGTTATTCCTGTGTAGTGTGGAGTGTACTGGTCTGTGAGAGCATTGTGGGTGTTATTCCTGTGTAGTGTGGAGTGTACTGGTCTGTGAGAGCATTGCGGGGTGTTATTCTTGTGTAGAGTGGAGTGTACTGGTCTGTGAGAGCATTGTGGGTGTTATTCTTGTGTAGAGCGGTGTGTGTACTGGTCTGTGAGAGCATTGCGGGTGTTATTCTTGTGTAGAGCGGTGTGTACTGGTCTGTGAGAGCATTGTGGGTGTTATTTCTGTGTAGAGTGGAGTGTACTGGTCTGTGAGAGCATTGCGGGTGTTATTCCTGTGTAGAGCGGAGTGTACTGGTCTGTGAGAGCATTGCAGGTGTTATTCTTGTGTAGAGCGGTGTGTACTGGTCTGTGAGAGCATTGCAGGTGTTATTCTTGTGTAGAGCAGAGTGTACTGGTCTGTGAGAGCATTGCAGGTGTTATTCTTGTGTAGAGTAGAGTATACTGGTCTGTGAGAGCATTGCGGGTGTTATTCTTGTGTAGAGTTGGGTGTACTGGTCTGTGAGAGCATTGTGGGTGTTATTCCTGTGTAGAGTGGAGTGTACTGGTCTGTGAGAGCATTGCAGGTGTTATTCCTGTATAGAGCGGAGTGTACTGGTCTGTGAGAGCATTGCAGGTGTTATTCCTGTATAGAGTGGAGTGTACTGGTCTGTGAGAGCATTGTGGGTGTTATTCCTGTGTAGAGCGGAGTGTACTATCTATCTATCTATCTTCCTTTAATGTCGAACCCCTCGCGGGGACGTAGACATGTTGCCCGTCAAAAACCGCTAAGAAGTTAAAAGTATGAGTAGTTAAAAGTATAATTTAAAAAGGTATGAAAATAAGTTGTGGTAAAAGTTTAAAAGCAACTACGCAGAACAACTAGGGACAGGCATGTTCAATATGGCAAACTGCCGTATTGAATTGCTCTATGGTAGGGAGATGGACAATGTCAGGAGGGAGGTGGTTCCAGTGATAGATTGTTCTTGGAAAGAAGGAGAACTTGTAGTAGTCTGTAGTTGCTGTAATTAATCTATAGCTTAAGGAATGGCAATGGCGAGTAGGACGGGAGAGGGGAACTAGGTAATTTTCAATGGGAATAGCAACAAGATCATTATGAATTTTATACATAAGGGATAACCTATTGTCAATACGCCATTGATCTAATCTGCGTAGATTTAGGGTCTGTGAGAGCATTGCAGGTGTTATTCCTGTGTAGAGCGTAGTGTACTGGTCTATGAGAGCATTGCAGGTGTTATTCCTGTATAGAGTGGAGTATACTCATCTGTGAGAGCATTGCAGGTGTTATTCCTGTGTAGAGCGTAGTGTACTGGTCTGTGAGAGCATTGCAGGTGTTATTCTTGTGTAGAGTGGAGTGTATTGGTCTGTGAGAGCATTGTGGGTGTTATTCCTGTGTAGTGTGCAGTGTACTGGTCTGTGAGAGCATTGTGGGTGTTATTCTTGTGTAGAGTGGAGTGTACTGGTCTGTGAGAGCATTGCGTGGTGTTATTCTTGTGTAGAGTAGAGTGTACTGGTCTGTGAGAGCATTGTGGGGTGTTATTCTTGTGTAGAGCGGTGTGTACTGGTCTGTGAGAGCATTGCGGGTGTTATTCCTGTGTAGAGCGGAGTGTACTGGTCTGTGAGAGCATTGTGGGTGTTATTCATGTGTAGAGTGGAGTGTACTGGTCTGTGAGAGCATTGCGGGTGTTATTCCTGTGTAGAGTGGAGTGTACTGGTCTGTGAGAGCATTGTGGGTGTTATTCCTGTATAGAGCGGAGTGTACTGGTCTGTGAGAGCATTGCGGGGTGTTATTCCTGTGTAGAGTAGAGTGTACTGGTCTGTGAGAGCATTGTGGGTGTTATTCCTGTGTAGAGTGGAGTGTACTGGTCTGTGAGAGCATTGCGGGTGTTATTCGTGTGTAGAGCGGAGTGTACTGGTCTGTGAGAGCATTGTGGGTGTTATTCCTGTGTAGTGTGGAGTGTACTGGTCTGTGAGAGCATTGTGGGTGTTATTCCTGTGTAGTGTGGAGTGTACTGGTCTGTGAGAGCATTGTGGGTGTTATTCCTGTGTAGTGTGGAGTGTACTGGTCTGTGAGAGCATTGTGGGTGTTATTCCTGTGTAGTGTGGAGTGTACTGGTCTGTGAGAGCATTGCGGGTGTTATTCTTGTGTAGAGTGGAGTGTACTGGTCTGTGAGAGCATTGTGGGTGTTATTCTTGTGTAGAGCGGTGTGTACTGGTCTGTGAGAGCATTGCGGGTGTTATTCTTGTGTAGAACGGTGTGTACTGGTCTGTGAGAGCATTGTGGGTGTTATTTCTGTGTAGAGTGGAGTGTACTGGTCTGTGTGAGCATTGCGGGTGTTATTCCTGTGTAGAGCGGAGTGTACTGGTCTGTGAGAGCATTGCGGGTGTTATTCTTGTGTAGAGCGGTGTGTACTGGTCTGTGAGAGCATTGCAGGTGTTATTATTGTGTAGAGCAGAGTGTACTGGTCTGTGAGAGCATTGCAGGTGTTATTCTTGTGTAGAGTTGGGTGTACTGGTCTGTGAGAGCATTGTGGGTGTTATTCCTGTGTAGAGTGGAGTGTACTGGTCTGTGAGAGCATTGCAGGTGTTATTCCTGTATAGAGCGTAGTGTACTGGTCTGTGAGAGCATTGCAGGTGTTATTCCTGTATAGAGTGGAGTGTACTGGTCTGTGAGAGCATTGTGGGTGTTATTCCTGTATAGAGTGGAGTGTACTGGTCTGTGAGAGCATTGTGGGTGTTATTCCTGTGTAGAGCGGAGTGTACAGGTCTGTGAGAGCATTGCGGGTGTTATTCTTGTGTAGAGTGGAGTGTATTGGTCTATGAGAGCTTTGCGGGTGTTATTCTTGTGTAGAACGGTGTGTACTGGTCTGTGAGAGCATTGTGGGTGTTAGTTCTGTGTAGAGTGGAGTGTACTGGTCTGTGTGAGCATTGCGGGTGTTATTCCTGTGTAGAGCGGAGTGTACTGGTCTGTGAGAGCATTGCGGGTGTTAGTCTTGTGTAGAGCGGTGTGTACTGGTCTGTGAGAGCATTGCAGGTGTTATTATTGTGTAGAGCAGAGTGTACTGGTCTGTGAGAGCATTGCAGGTGTTATTCTTGTGTAGAGTTGGGTGTACTGGTCTGTGAGAGCATTGTGGGTGTTATTCCTGTGTAGAGTGGAGTGTACTGGTCTGTGAGAGCATTGCAGGTGTTATTCCTGTATAGAGCGTAGTGTACTGGTCTGTGAGAGCATTGCAGGTGTTATTCCTGTATAGAGTGGAGTGTACTGGTCTGTGAGAGCATTGTGGGTGTTATTCCTGTATAGAGTGGAGTGTACTGGTCTGTGAGAGCATTGTGGGTGTTATTCCTGTGTAGAGCGGAGTGTACAGGTCTGTGAGAGCATTGCGGGTGTTATTCTTGTGTAGAGTGGAGTGTATTGGTCTATGAGAGCATTGTGGGTGTTATTCCTGTGTAGAGCAGAGTGTACTGGTCTGTGAGAGCATTGTGGGTGTTATTCCTGTGTAGAGCGGAGTATACTATCTATCTATCTATCTTCCTTTAATGTCGAACCCCTCGCGAGGACGTAGACATGTTGCCCGTCAAAAACCGCTAAGAAGTTAAAAGTATGAGTAGTTAAAAGTATAATTTAAAAAGGTATGAAAATAAGTTGTGGTAAAAGTTTAAAAGCAGCTACGCAGAACAACTAGGGACAGGCATGTTCAATATGGCAAACTGCCGTATTGAATTGCTCTATGGTAGGGAGATGGACAATGTCAGGAGGGAGGTGGTTCCAGTGATAGATTGTTCTTGGAAAGAAGGAGAACTTGTAGTAGTCTGTAGTTGCTGTAATTAATCTATAGCTTAAGGAATGGCAATGGCGAGTAGGACGGGAGAGGGGAACTAGGTAATTTTCAATGGGAATAGCAACAAGATCATTATGAATTTTATACATAAGGGATAACCTATTGTCAATACGCCATTGATCTAATCTGCGTAGATTTAGGGTCTGTGAGAGCATTGCAGGTGTTATTCCTGTGTAGAGCGTAGTGTACTAGTCTGTGAGAGCATTGCGGGTGTTATCTTGTGTAGAGGAGTGTACTGGTCTGTGAGAGCATTGCGGGTGTTATTCCTGTATAGAGTGGAGTATACTCGTCTGTGAGAGCATTGCAGGTGTTATTCCTGTGTAGAGCGTAGTGTACTGGTCTGTGAGAGCATTGCGGGGTGTTATTCTTGTGTAGAATGGAGTGTACTGGTCTGTGAGAGCATTGCGGGTGTTATTCTTGTATAGAGTGGAGTGTACTGGTCTGTGAGAGCATTGCGGGGTGTTATTCTTGTGTAGAATGGAGTGTACTGGTCTGTGAGAGCATTGCAGGGTGTTATTCTTGTGTAGAGCGGTGTGTACTGGTCTGTGAGAGCATTGCGGGGTGTTATTCCTGTGTAGAGCGGAGTGTACTGGTCTGTGAGAGCATTGTGGGTGTTATTCCTGTATAGAGCGGTGTGTACTGGTCTGTGAGAGCATTGCGGGGTGTTATTCCTGTGTAGAGTGGAGTGTACTGGTCTGTGAGAGCATTGTGGGTGTTATTCTTGTATAGAGTGGAGTGTACTGGTCTGTGAGAGCATTGCGGGGTGTTATTCTTGTGTAGAATGGAGTGTACTGGTCTGTGAGAGCATTGCGGGTGTTATTCTTGTATAGAGTGGAGTGTACTGGTCTGTGAGAGCATTGCGGGGTGTTATTCTTGTGTAGAGTGGTGTGTACTGGTCTGTGAGAGCATTGTGGGTGTTATTCCTGTGTAGAGCGGAGTGTACTGGTCTGTGAGAGCATTGCAGGTGTTATTATTTGTGTGTAGAGCAGATTGTACTGGTCTGTGAGAGCATTGTGGGTGTTATTCCTGTGTAGAGCGGAGTGTACTGGTCTGTGAGAGCATTGCAGGTGTTATTCCTGTATAGAGTGGAGTGTACTCGTCTGTGAGAGAATTGCGGGTGTTATTCTTGTATAGAGTGGAGTGTACTGGTCTGTGAGAGCATTGTGGGTGTTATTCCTGTGTAGAGCGGAGTGTACTGGTCTGTGAGAGCATTGCGGGTATTATTCCTGTGTAGAGTGGAATGTATTGGTCTGTGAGAGCATTGTGGGTATTATTCCTGTGTAGAGTGGAGTGTATTGGTCTGTGAGAGCATTGTGGGTGTTATTCTTGTGTAGAGCGGAATGTACTGGTCTGTGAGAGCATTGCGGGTGTTATTATTCGTGTGTAGAGCAGAGTGTACTGGTCTGTGAGAGCATTGTGGTATTATTCCTGTGTAGAGTGGAGTGTATTGGTCTGTGAGAGCATTGCGGGTGTTATTTTTGTGTAGAGCGGAGTGTACTGGTCTGTGAGAGCATTGTGGGTGTTATTCCTGTGTAGTGTGGAGTGTACTGGTCTGTGAGAGCATTGTGGGTGTTATTCCTGTGTAGTGTGGAGTGTACTGGTCTGTGAGAGCATTGTGGGTGTTATTCCTGTGTAGTGTGGAGTGTACTGGTCTGTGAGAGCATTGTGGGTGTTATTCCTGTGTAGTGTGGAGTGTACTGGTCTGTGAGAGCATTGTGGGTGTTATTCCTGTGTAGTGTGGAGTGTACTGGTCTGTGAGAGCATTGTGGGTGTTATTCCTGTGTAGTGTGGAGTGTACTGGTCTGTGAGAGCATTGTGGGTGTTATTCCTGTGTAGTGTGGAGTGTACTGGTCTGTGAGAGCATTGTGGGTGTTATTCCTGTGTAGTGTGGAGTGTACTGGTCTGTGAGAGCATTGTGGGTGTTATTCCTGTGTAGTGTGGAGTGTACTGGTCTGTGAGAGCATTGTGGGTGTTATTCCTGTGTAGTGTGGAGTGTACTGGTCTGTGAGAGCATTGTGGGTGTTATTCCTGTGTAGTGTGGAGTGTACTGGTCTGTGAGAGCATTGTGGGTGTTATTCCTGTGTAGTGTGGAGTGTACTGGTCTTTGAGAGCATTGCGGGTGTTATTCTTGTGTAGAGTTGAGTGTACTGGTCTGTTAGAGCATTGTGGGTGTTATTCTTGTGTAAAGCGGTGTGTACTGGTCTGTGAGAGCATTGCGGGTGTTATTCTTGTGTAGAACGGTGTGTACTGGTCTGTGAGAGCATTGTGGGTGTTATTCTTGTGTAGAGTGGAGTGTACTGGTCTGTGAGAGCATTGCGTGGTGTTATTCTTGTGTAGAGTAGAGTGTACTGGTCTGTGAGAGCATTGCGGGGTGTTATTCTTGTGTAGAGCGGTGTGTACTGGTCTGTGAGAGCATTGCGGGGTGTTATTCCTGTGTAGAGCGGAGTGTACTGGTCTGTGAGAGCATTGTGGGTGTTATTCATGTGTAGAGTGGAGTGTACTGGTCAGTGAGAGCATTGCGGGTGTTATTCCTGTGTAGAGTGGAGTGTACTGGTCTGTGATAGCATTGTGGGTGTTATTCCTGTATAGAGGGAGTGTACTGGTCTGTGAGAGCATTGTGGGTGTTATTCTTGTGTAGAGCGGTGTGTACTGGTCTGTGAGAGCATTGGGGTGTTATTCTGTGTAGAGCGGAGTGTACTGGTCTGTGAGAGCATTGTGGGTGTTATTCATGTGTAGAGTGGAGTGTACTGGTCAGTGAGAGCATTGCGGGTGTTATTCCTGTGTAGAGTGGAGTGTACTGGTCTGTGATAGCATTGTGGGTGTTATTCCTGTATAGAGCGGAGTGTACTGGTCTGTGAGAGCATTGCGGGGTGTTATTCCTGTGTAGAGTAGAGTGTACTGGTCTGTGAGAGCATTGTGGGTGTTATTCCTGTGTAAAGTGGAGTGTACTGGTCTGTGAGAGCATTGTGGGTGTTATTCCTGTGTAGAGTGGAGTGTACTTGTCTGTGAGAGCATTGTGGGTGTTATTCCTGTGTAGAGTGGAGTGTACTGGTCTGTGAGAGCATTGCGGGGTGTTATTCTTGTGTAGAGCGGAGTGTTCTGGTCTGTGAGAGCATTGCGGGTGTTATTATTCGTGTGTAGAGCAGAGTGTACTGGTCTGTGAGAGCATTGTGGGTGTTATTCCTGTGTAGTGTGGAGTGTACTGGTCTGTGAGAGCATTGTGGGTGTTATTCCTTTGTAAAGTGGAGTGTACTGGTCTGTGAGAGCATTGTGGGTGTTATTATTCATGTGTAGAGCGGAGTGTACTGGTCTGTGAGAGCATTGCAGGTGTTATTATTCGTGTGTAGAGTGGAGTGTACTGGTCTGTGAGAGCATTGCGGGTGTTATTCCTGTGTAGAGTGGAGTGTATTGGTCTGTGAGAGCATTGTGGGTGTTATTCCTTTGTAGAGTGGAGTGTACTGGTCTGTGAGAGCATTGTGGGTGTTATTCTTGTGTAGAGCGGGGTGTACTGGTCTGTGAGAGAATTGCGGGTGTTATTCCTGTGTAGAGTGGAGTGTACTCATCTGTGAGAGCATTGCGGGTGTTATTCCTGTGTAGAGTGGAGTGTACCGGTCTGTGAGAGCATTGCGGGTGTTATTCCTGTATAGAGTGGAGTGTACTCGTCTGTGAGAGCATTGCGGGTGTTATTCTTGTGTAGAGCGGTGTGTACTGGTCTGTGAGAGCATTGCAGGTGTTATTCTTGTGTAGAGCGGAGTGTACTGGTCTGTGAGAGCATTGCGGGTGTTATTCCTGTATAGAGCGGAGTGTACTGGTCTGTGAGAGCATTGCGGGTGTTATTCTTGTGTAGAGCGGTGTGTACTGGTCTGTGAGAGCATTGCAGGTGTTATTCTTGTGTAGAGTTGAGTGTATTGGTCTGTGAGAGCATTGCGGGTGTTATTCTTGTGTAGAGTGGAGTGTACTGGTCTGTGAGAGCATTGCGGGTGTTATTCTTGTGTAGAGTGGAGTGTATTGGTCTGTGAGAGCATTGTGGGTGTTATTCCTGTGTAGTGTGCAGTGTACTGGTCTGTGAGAGCATTGTGGGTGTTATTCCTGTGTAGTGTGCAGTGTACTGGTCTGTGAGAGCATTGTGGGTGTTATTCCTGTGTAGTGTGGAGTGTACTGGTCTGTGAGAGCATTGCGGGTGTTATTCATGTGTAGAGTGGAGTGTACTGGTCTGTGAGAGCATTGTGGGTGTTATTCTTGTGTAGAGCGGTGTGTACTGGTCTGTGAGAGCATTGCGGGGTGTTATTGTTGTGTAGAGTGGAGTGTATTGGTCTGTGAGAGCATTGTGGGTGTTGTTTTTGTGTAGAGTGGAGTGTACTGGCCTGTGAGAGCATTGCGGGCGTTATTAATGTGTAGAGTGGAGTGTATTGGTCTGTGAGAGCATTGTGGGTGTTATTCTTGTGTAGAGTGGAGTGTACTGGTCTGTGAGAGCATTGCGTGGTGTTATTCTTGTGTAGAGTAGAGTGTACTGGTCTGTGAGAGCATTGTGGGGTGTTATTCTTGTGTAGAGCGGTGTGTACTGGTCTGTGAGAGCATTGTGGGGTGTTATTCCTGTGTAGAGCGGAGTGTACTGGTCTGTGAGAGCATTGTGGGTGTTATTCCTGTGTAGAGCGGAGTGTACTGGTCTGTGAGAGCATTGCAGGTGTTATTCCTGTATAGAGTGGAGTGTACTCGTCTGTGAGAGAATTGCGGGTGTTATTCTTGTATAGAGTGGAGTGTACTGGTCTGTGAGAGCATTGTGGGTGTTATTCCTGTGTAGTGTGCAGTGTACTGGTCTGTGAGAGCATTGTGGGTGTTATTCCTGTGTAGTGTGCAGTGTACTGGTCTGTGAGAGCATTGTGGGTGTTATTCCTGTGTAGTGTGGAGTGTACTGGTCTGTGAGAGCATTGCGGGTGTTATTCATGTGTAGAGTGGAGTGTACTGGTCTGTGAGAGCATTGTGGGTGTTATTCTTGTGTAGAGCGGTGTGTACTGGTCTGTGAGAGCATTGCGGGGTGTTATTCTTGTGTAGAGTGGAGTGTACTGGTCTGTGAGAGCATTGTGGGTGTTATTCTTGTGTAGAGCGGTGTGTACTGGTCTGTGAGAGCATTGCGGGGTGTTATTCCTGTGTAGAGCGGAGTGTACTGGTCTGTGAGAGCATTGTGGGTGTTATTCTTGTGTAGAGTGGAGTGTACTGGTCTGTGAGAGCATTGCGTGGTGTTATTCTTGTGTAGAGCGAGTGTACTGGTCTGTGAGAGCATTGTGGGTGTTATTCCTGTGTAGAGCGGAGTGTACTGGTCTGTGAGAGCATTGTGGGTGTTATTCCTGTGTAGAGCGGAGTGTACTGGTCTGTGAGAGCATTGCGGGTGTTATTCCTGTGTAGAGTGGAGTGTACTCGTCTGTGAGAGCATTGCGGGTGTTATTCTTGTATAGAGTGGAGTGTACTGGTCTGTGAGAGCATTGCGGGGTCTGTGAGAGCATTGTGGGTATTATTCCTGTTTAGAGTGGAGTGTGTTGGTCTGTTAGAGCATTGTGGGTGTTATTCTTGTGTAGAGCGGAATGTACTGGTCTGTGAGAGCATTGCGGGTGTTATTATTCGTGTGTAGAGCAGAGTGTACTGGTCTGTGAGAGCATTGTGGGTATTATTCCTGTGTAGAGTGGAGTGTATTGGTCTGTGAGAGCATAGCGGGTGTTATTCTTGTGTAGAGCGGAGTGTACTGGTCTGTGAGAGCATTGCGGGTGTTATTCTTGTGTAGAGCGGAGTGTACTGGTCTGTGAGAGCATTGTGGGTGTTATTCCTGTGTAGAGTGGAGTGTACTGGTCTGTGAGAGCATTGTGGGTTTTTTTGTAGAGGGTGTTGGTGTGGGAATTGCGGGTGTTATTCCTGTGTAGAGTGGAGTGTACTGGTCTGTGAGAGCATTGCGGGTGTTATTCCTGTGTAGAGTGGAGTGTACCGGTCTGTGAGAGCATTGCGGGTGTTATTCCTGTATAGAGTGGAGTGTACTCGTCTGTGAGAGCATTGCGGGTGTTATTCTTGTGTAGAGCGGTGTGTACTGGTCTGTGAGAGCATTGCAGGTGTTATTCTTGTGTAGAGCGGAGTGTACTGGTCTGTGAGAGCATTGCGGGTGTTATTCCTGTGTAGAGCGGAGTGTACTGGTCTGTGAGAGCATTGCGGGTGTTATTCTTGTGTAGAGCGGTGTGTACTGGTCTGTGAGAGCATTGCGGGTGTTATTCTTGTGTAGAGTGGAGTGTATTGGTCTGTGAGAGCATTGCGGGTGTTATTCTTGTGTAGAGTGGAGTGTACTGGTCTGTGAGAGCATTGCGGGTGTTATTCCTGTGTAGAGTGGAGTGTATTGGTCTGTGAGAGCATTGTGGGTGTTATTCCTGTGTAGAGTGGAGTGTACTGGTCTGTGAGAGCATTGTGGGTGTTATTCCTGTGTAGAGTGGAGTGTACTGGTCTGTGAGAGCATTGTGGGTGTTATTCCTGTGTAGAGTGGAGTGTACTGGTCTGTGAGAGCATTGTGGGTGTTATTCCTGTGTAGAGTGGAGTGTACTGGTCTGTGAGAGCATTGTGGGTGTTATTCCTGTGTAGAGTGGAGTGTACTGGTCTGTGAGAGCATTGCGGGTGTTATTCTTGTGTAGAGTGGAGTGTACTGGTCTGTGAGAGCATTGTGGGTGTTATTCCTGTGTAGTGTGGAGTGTACTGGTCTGTGAGAGCATTGTGGGTGTTATTCCTGTGTAGTGTGGAGTGTACTGGTCTGTGAGAGCATTGTGGGTGTTATTCCTGTGTAGTGTGGAGTGTACTGGTCTGTGAGAGCATTGTGGGTGTTATTCCTGTGTAGTGTGGAGTGTACTGGTCTGTGAGAGCATTGTGGGTGTTATTCCTGTGTAGTGTGGAGTGTACTGGTCTGTGAGAGCATTGTGGGTGTTATTCCTGTGTAGTGTGGAGTGTACTGGTCTGTGAGAGCATTGTGGGTGTTATTCCTGTGTAGTGTGGAGTGTACTGGTCTGTGAGAGCATTGTGGGTGTTATTCCTGTGTAGTGTGGAGTGTACTGGTCTGTGAGAGCATTGCGGGTGTTATTCTTGTGTAGAGTGGAGTGTACTGGTCTGTGAGAGCATTGTGGGTGTTATTCTTGTGTAGAGCGGTGTGTACTGGTCTGTGAGAGCATTGCGGGTGTTATTCTTGTGTAGAACGGTGTGTACTGGTCTGTGAGAGCATTGTGGGTGTTATTCTTGTGTAGAGTGGAGTGTACTGGTCTGTGAGAGCATTGCGGGTGTTATTCTTGTGTAGAGTGGAGTGTACTGGTCTGTGAGAGCATTGCGGGGTGTTATTCTTGTGTAGAGCGGTGTGTACTGGTCTGTGAGAGCATTGCAGGTGTTATTCTTGTGTAGAGCGGAGTGTACTGGTCTGTGAGAGCATTGCGGTGTTATTCTTGTGTAGAGTTGAGTGTACTGGTCTGTGAGAGCATTGCGGGTGTTATTCCTGTGTAGAGTGGAGTGTACTGGTCTGTGAGAGCATTGCAGGTGTTATTCCTGTATAGAGCGGAGTGTACTGGTCTGTGAGAGCATTGCAGGTGTTATTCCTGTATAGAGTGGAGTGTACTGGTCTGTGAGAGCATTGTGGGTGTTATTCCTGTATAGAGTGGAGTGTACTGGTCTGTGAGAGCATTGTGGGTGTTATTCCTGTGTAGAGCGGAGTGTACTGGTCTGTGAGAGCATTGCGGGTGTTATTCTTGTGTAGAGTGGAGTGTACTGGTCTGTGAGAGCATTGTGGGTGTTATTCCTGTGTAGAGCAGAGTGTACTGGTCTGTGAGAGCATTGTGGGTGTTATTCCTGTGTAGAGCGGAGTGTACTATCTATCTATCTATCTTCCTTTAATGTCGAACCCCTCGCGGGGACGTAGACATGTTGCCCGTCAAAAACCGCTAAGAAGTTAAAAGTATGAGTAGTTAAAAGTATAATTTAAAAAGGTATGAAAATAAGTTGTGGTAAAAGTTTAAAAGCAGCTACGCAGAACAACTAGGGACAGGCATGTTCAATATGGCAAACTGCCGTATTGAATTGCTCTATGGTAGGGAGATGGACAATGTCAGGAGGGAGGTGGTTCCAGTGATAGATTGTTCTTGGAAAGAAGGAGAACTTGTAGTAGTCTGTAGTTGCTGTAATTAATCTATAGCTTAAGGAATGGCAATGGCGAGTAGGACGGGAGAGGGGAACTAGGTAATTTTCAATGGGAATAGCAACAAGATCATTATGAATTTTATACATAAGGGATAACCTATTATCAATACGCCATTGATCTAGTCTGCGTAGATTTAGGGTCTGTGAGAGCATTGCAGGTGTTATTCCTGTGTAGAGCGTAGTGTACTGGTCTTTGAGAGCATTGCTGGTGTTATTCCTGTATAGAGTGGAGTATACTCGTCTGTGAGAGCATTGCAGGTGTTATTCCTGTGTAAAGCGTAGTGTACTGGTCTGTGAGAGCATTGCGGGGTGTTATTCTTGTGTAGAATGGAGTGTACTGGTCTGTGAGAGCATTGCGGGTGTTATTCTTGTATAGAGTGGAGTGTACTGGTCTGTGAGAGCATTGTGGGGTGTTATTCTTGTGTAGAATGGAGTGTACTGGTCTGTGAGAGCATTGCAGGGTGTTATTCTTGTGTAGAGCGGTGTGTACTGGTCTGTGAGAGCATTGCGGGGTGTTATTCCTGTGTAGAGCGGAGTGTACTGGTCTGTGAGAGCATTGTGGGTGTTATTCTTGTATAGAGTGGAGTGTACTGGTCTGTGAGAGCATTGCGGGGTGTTATTCTTGTGTAGAATGGAGTGTACTGGTCTGTGAGAGCATTGCGGGTGTTATTCTTGTGTAGAGTGGAGTGTACTGGTCTGTGAGAGCATTGCGGGTGTTATTCCTGTGTAGAGCGGAGTGTACTGGTCTGTGAGAGCATTGCAGGTGTTATTATTTGTGTGTAGAGCAGAGTGTACTGGTCTGTGAGAGCATTGCGGGTATTATTCCTGTGTAGAGTGGAGTGTATTGGTCTGTGAGAGCATTGTGGGTATTATTCCTGTGTAGAGTGGAGTGTATTGGTCTGTGAGAGCATTGCGGGTGTTATTCTTGTGTAGAGCGGAATGTACTGGTCTGTGAGAGCATTGCGGGTGTTATTATTGTGTAGAGCGGAGTGTACTGGTCTGTGAGAGCATTGCGGGGTGTTATTCCTGTGTAGAGTGGAGTGTATTGGTCTGTGAGAGCATTGTGGGTATTATTCCTGTGTAGAGTGGAGTGTATTGGTCTGTGAGAGCATTGCGGGTGTTATTCTTGTGTAGAGCGGAGTGTACTGGTCTGTGAGAGCATTGCGGGTGTTATTCTTGTGTAGAGCAGAGTGTACTGGTCTGTGAGAGCATTGTGGGTGTTATTCCTGTGTAGAGTGGAGTGTACTGGTCTGTGAGAGCATTGTGGGTGTTATTCCTGTGTAGAGTGGAGTGTACTGGTCTGTGAGAGCATTGTGGGTGTTATTCATGTGTAGAGTGGAGTGTACTGGTCTGTGAGAGCATTGCGGGTGTTATTCCTGTGTAGAGTGGAGTGTACTGGTCTGTGAGAGCATTGTGGGTGTTATTCCTGTGTAGAGCGGTGTGTACTGGTCTGTGAGAGCATTGCGGGTGTTATTCCTGTGTAGAGTAGAGTGTACTGGTCTGTGAGAGCATTGTGGGTGTTATTGCTGTGTAGAGTGGAGTGTTCTGGTCTGTGAGAGCATTGCGGGTGTTATTATTCGTGTGTAGAGCGGAGTGTACTGGTCTGTGAGAGCATTGTGGGTGTTATTCCTGTGTAGTGTGGAGTGTACTGGTCTGTGAGAGCATTGTGGGTGTTATTCCTGTGTAGTGTGGAGTGTACTGGTCTGTGAGAGCATTGGGGTGTTATTCCTGTGTAGTGTGGAGTGTACTGGTCTGTGAGAGCATTGTGGGTGTTATTCCTGTGTAGTGTGGAGTGTACTGGTCTGTGAGAGCATTGCGGATGTTATTCTTGTGTAGAGTGGAGTGTACTGGTCTGTGAGAGCATTGTGGGTGTTATTCTTGTGTAGAGCGGTGTGTACTGGTCTGTGAGAGCATTGCGGGTGTTATTCCTGTGTAGAGCGGAGTGTACTGGTCTGTGAGAGCATTGCGGGTGTTATTCTTATGTATAGCGGTGTGTACTGGTCTGTGAGAGCATTGCAGGTGTTATTCTTGTGTAGAGCAGAGTGTACTGGTCTGTGAGAGCATTGCAGGTGTTATTCTTGTGTAGAGTGGAGTGTACTGGTCTGTGAGAGCATTGCAGGTGTTATTCCTGTATAGAGCATAGTGTACTGGTCTGTGAGAGCATTGCAGGTGTTATTCCTGTATAGAGTGGAGTGTACTGGTCTGTGAGAGCATTTTGGGTGTTATTCCTGTATAGAGTGGAGTGTACTGGTCTGTGAGAGCATTGTGGGTGTTATTCCTGTGTAGAGCGGAGTGTACAGGTCTGTGAGAGCATTGCGGGTGTTATTCTTGTGTAGAGTGGAGTGTATTGGTCTATGAGAGCATTGTGGGTGTTATTCCTGTGTAGAGCAGAGTGTACTGGTCTGTGAGAGCATTGTGGGTGTTATTCTTGTGTAGAGTGGAGTGTACTGGTCTGTGAGAGCATTGTGGGTGTTATTCCTGTATAGAGTGGAGTGTACTGGTCTGTGAGAGCATTGTGGGTGTTATTCCTGTGTAGAGCGGAGTATACTATCTATCTATCTATCTTCCTTTAATGTCGAACCCCTCGCGGGGACGTAGACATGTTGCCCGTCAAAAACCGCTAAGAAGTTAAAAGTATGAGTAGTTAAAAGTATAATTTAAAAAGGTATGAAAATAAGTTGTGGTAAAAGTTTAAAAGCAGCTACGCAGAACAACTAGGGACAGGCATGTTCAATATGGCAAACTGCAGTATTGAATTGCTCTATGGTAGGGAGATGGACAATGTCCTTAGGGAGGTGGTTCCAGTGATAGATTGTTCTTGGAAAGAAGGAGAACTTGTAGTAGTCTGTAGTTGCTGTAATTAATCTATAGCTTAAGGAATGGCAATGGCGAGTAGGACGGGAGAGGGGAACTAGGTAATTTTCAATGGGAATAGCAACAAGATCATTATGAATTTTATACATAAGGGATAACCTATTATCAATACGCCATTGATCTAGTCTGCGTAGATTTAGGGTCTGTGAGAGCATTGCAGGTGTTATTCCTGTGTAGAGCGTAGTGTACTGGTCTTTGAGAGCATTGCTGGTGTTATTCCTGTATAGAGTGGAGTATACTCGTCTGTGAGAGCATTGCAGGTGTTATTCCTGTGTAGAGCGTAGTGTACTGGTCTGTGAGAGCATTGCGGGTGTTATTCTTGTATAGAGTGGAGTGTACTGGTCTGTGAGAGCATTGCGGGGTGTTATTCTTGTGTAGAATGGAGTGTACTGGTCTGTGAGAGCATTGCAGGGTGTTATTCTTGTGTAGAGCGGTGTGTACTGGTCTGTGAGAGCATTGCGGGGTGTTATTCCTGTGTAGAGCGGAGTGTACTGGTCTGTGAGAGCATTGTGGGTGTTATTCTTGTATAGAGTGGAGTGTACTGGTCTGTGAGAGCATTGCGGGGTGTTATTCTTGTGTAGAATGGAGTGTATTGGTCTGTGAGAGCATTGTGGGTGTTATTCCTGTGTAGAGTGGAGTGTATTGGTCTGTGAGAGCATTGCGGGTGTTATTCTTGTGTAGAGCGGAGTGTACTGGTCTGTGAGAGCATTGCGGGTGTTATTGTTGTGTAGAGTGGAGTGTACTGGTCTGTGAGAGCATTGCGGGGTGTTATTCCTGTGTAGAGTGGAGTGTATTGGTCTGTGAGAGCATTGTGGGTATTATTCCTGTGTAGAGTGGAGTGTATTGGTCTGTGAGAGCATTGCGGGTGTTATTCTTGTGTAGAGCGGAGTGTACTGGTCTGTGAGAGCATTGTGGGTGTTATTCCTGTGTAGAGTGGAGTGTACTGGTCTGTGAGAGCATTGTGGGTGTTATTCCTGTGTAGAGTGGAGTGTACTGGTCTGTGAGAGCATTGTGGGTGTTATTCCTGTGTAGAGTGGAGTGTACTGGTCTGTGAGAGCATTGCGGGTGTTATTCCTGTGTAGAGTGGAGTGTACTGGTCTGTGAGAGCATTGTGGGTGTTATTCCTGTATAGAGTGGAGTGTACTGGTCTGTGAGAGCATTGTGGGTGTTATTCCTGTGTAGAGTGGAGTGTACTGGTCTGTGAGAGCATTGTGGGTGTTATTCCTGTGTAGAGTGGAGTGTACTGGTCTGTGAGAGCATTGTGGGTGTTATTCCTGTGTAGTGTGGAGTGTACTGGTCTGTGAGAGCATTGCGGGTGTTATTCTTGTGTAGAGTGGAGTGTACTGGTCTGTGAGAGCATTGTGGGTGTTATTCTTGTGTAGAGCGGTGTGTACTGGTCTGTGAGAGCATTGTGGGTGTTATTTCTGTGTAGAGTGGAGTGTACTGGTCTGTGAGAGCATTGTGGGTGTTATTCCTGTGTAGAGCGGAGTGTACTGGTCTGTGAGAGCATTGCGGGTGTTTTTCTTGTGTAGAGCAGTGTGTACTGGTCTGTGAGAGCATTGCAGGTGTTATTCTTGTGTAGAGCAGAGTGTACTGGTCTGTGAGAGCATTGCAGGTGTTATTCTTGTGTAGAGCAGAGTGTACTGGTCTGTGAGAGCATTGCGGGTGTTATTCTTGTGTAGAGTTGGGTGTACTGGTCTGTGAGAGCATTGTGGGTGTTATTCCTGTGTAGAGTGGAGTGTACTGGTCTGTGAGAGCATTGCAGGTGTTATTCCTGTATAGAGCGGAGTGTACTGGTCTGTGAGAGCATTGCAGGTGTTATTCCTGTATAGAGTGGAGTGTACTGGTCTGTGAGAGCATTGTGGGTGTTATTCCTGTATAGAGTGGAGTGTACTGGTCTGTGAGAGCATTGTGGGTGTTATTCCTGTGTAGAGCACAGTGTACTGGTCTGTGAGAGCATTGTGGGTGTTATTCCTGTGTAGAGCGGAGTGTACTATCTATCTATCTATCTTCCTTTAATGTCGAACCCCTCGCGGGGACGTAGACATGTTGCCCGTCAAAAACCGCTAAGAAGTTAAAAGTATGAGTAGTTAAAAGTATAATTTAAAAAGGTATGAAATAAGTTGTGGTAAAAGTTTAAAAGCAGCTACGCAGAACACTAGGGACAGGCATGTTCAATATGGCAAACTGCCGTATTGAATTGCTCTATGGTAGGGAGATGGACAATGTCAGGAGGGAGGTGGTTCCAATGATAGATTGTTCTTGGAAAGAAGGAGAACTTGTAGTAGTCTGTAGTTGCTGTAATTAACCTATAGCTTAAGGAATGGCAATGGCGAGTAGGACGGGAGAGGGGAACTAGGTAATTTTCAATGGGAATAGCAACAAGATCATTATGAATTTTATACATAAGGGATAACCTATTGTCAATACGCCATTGATCTAGTCTGCGTAGATTTAGGGTCTGTGAGAGCATTGCAGGTGTTATTCCTGTGTAGAGCATAGTGTACTGGTCTATGAGAGCATTGCAGGTGTTATTCCTGTATAGAGTGGAGTATACTCGTCTGTGAGAGCATTGCAGGTGTTATTCCTGTGTAGAGCGTAGTGTACTGGTCTGTGAGAGCATTGCGGGGTGTTATTCTTGTGTAGAATGGAGTGTACTGGTCTGTGAGAGCATTGCGGGTGTTATTCTTGTATAGAGTGGAGTGTACTGGTCTGTGAGAGCATTGCGGGGTGTTATTCTTGTGTAGAATGGAGTGTACTGGTCTGTGAGAGCATTGCAGGGTGTTATTCTTGTGTAGAGCGGTGTGTACTGGTCTGTGAGAGCATTGCGGGGTGTTATTCCTGTGTAGAGCGGAGTGTACTGGTCTGTGAGAGCATTGTGGTGTGTTATTCTTGTGTAGAGTGGAGTGTACTGGTCTGTGAGAGCATTGTGGGGTGTTATTCTTGTGTAGAATGGAGTGTACTGGTCTGTGAGAGCATTGCGGGTGTTATTCTTGTATAGAGTGGAGTGTACTGGTCTGTGAGAGCATTGCGGGTGTTATTCTGTAGAGTGGTGTGTACTGTCTGTGAGAGCATTGTGGGTGTTATTCCTGTGTAGAGCGGAGTGTACTGGTCTGTGAGAGCATTGCAGGTGTGTTATTTGTGTGTAGAGCAGAGTGTACTGGTCTGTGAGAGCATTGTGGGTGTTATTCCTGTGTAGAGCGGAGTGTACTGGTCTGTGAGAGCATTGCAGGTGTTATTATTCGTGTGTAGAGCAGAGTGTACTGGTCTGTGAGAGCATTGCAGGTGTTATTATTCGTGTGTAGAGTGGAGTGTATTGGTCTGTGAGAGCATTGTGGGTGTTATTCCTTTGTAGAGTGGAGTGTACTGGTCTCTGAGAGCATTGTGGGTGTTATTATTCGTGTGTAGAGCGGAGTGTACTGGTCTGTGAGAGCATTGCAGGTGTTATTATTCGTGTGTAGAGTGGAGTGTACTGGTCTGTGAGAGCATTGCGGGTGTTATTCCTGTGTAGAGTGGAGTGTATTGGTCTGTGAGAGCATTGTGGGTGTTATTCCTTTGTAGAGTGGAGTGTACTGGTCTGTGAGAGCATTGTGGGTGTTATTCTTGTGTAGAGCGGGGTGTACTGGTCTGTGAGAGAATTGCGGGTGTTATTCCTGTGTAGAGTGGAGTGTACTCGTCTGTGAGAGCATTGCGGGTGTTATTCCTGTGTAGAGTGGAGTGTACCGTTCTGTGAGAGCATTGAGGGTGTTATTCCTGTATAGAGTGGAGTGTACTCGTCTGTGAGAGCATGCGGGTGTTATTCTTGTGTAGAGCGGTGTGTACTGGTCTGTGAGAGCATTGCAGGTGTTATTCTTGTGTAGAGCGGAGTGTACTGGTCTGTGAGAGCATTGTGGGTGTTATTCCTGTGTAGAGTGGAGTGTATTGGTCTGTGAGAGCATTGCGGGTGTTATTCTTGTGTAGAGTAGAGTGTACTGGTCTGTGAGAGCATTGCGGGTGTTATTCCTGCTGCTCAGACCGTGTCTTATTTATATGAAAAAGTTGGCAGTTTCTTACGGAGGTTGACGCACCAAGTACTGGCTAACCGTTGGAGCCTGCCCAGGAAAGGTGTTGTTATGTAAGCTGTTCACCAGCGATATAGCCCAAAATGGTGCTGATGCAGGCATAAAACCCGAAATATAAGATAACATAACTTAATAAAACACACACTTATATAACAAGATCTTACTACCGGTATATCAAATTGACAATTTCGTTCATTTATGCAACAATGAAACAACTTGTACTGGTATTAGATATTCTTCACTGCAGTCTTACTATGATTGGCACCTGGTATAATGTCAAATGTCAGAGATATGACTGTAGAATGTGTACATTATAGAATTGCTGATATTGATGTTGTGTATGCAGTAATGCAAATTGTTCATCTGTTTGCATACGGAAGACAGGAATAAATGGCTATATTATATATGACAGATTGTCTTTGTGAACACTCTATATTCAATTTAGAATTGGGTAGCATGATTCATTGTCAAGGGCAGTTTGCGTCAATGACATTTTGAGTCCGAGAAGCATTATTAATTCTGCGCTTGAGGTCGTAAAGCATTTCTCAAGTTGAGTCTCAAGCATTCTGATTGGTTGGAGTCGAATATAAATCTCACATTCAATCAAATTCAATTCAAGGTTCGATCCCCCGTCTGACCCTAATAAAATTAAGTCTTTCAGATGGGACTTTAGACTGAGGTCTCTTGTCGGTCCTTTACACCGTGCAAGTAAGAGAACCAGAGGAGACTCTGGAATGGGTCTCTGTCTGTATCATGCACTATCCTCCAAAAATCTAAAATGACTAATCTCTTCAGGAGGCGTCGCTCATATGGGCAACCGGTAGCGACGATAAATAAACGTAAAACACACAATTAAATTCTAGCCCGGCCAATCTCCTCACGTCGTGCACGTTGCAGTCGGGGCACATCTCGCAGCAGCAGCCTAGTACACATGGATCTTCAGCGTATCGCCGTCTCTTCCAGTGTTTGTGCGCATCATCATTTCAACTTGACATTGCTGGAGTTACAAGTACTCACAGCCTACTCTAGCATTGTCCAGCAGTCACAAAGAGCAACATGTGCAGAATGGGAAGCGACGCGCTGATGTCTAATTTCATGTTCGGTTTCTATACTGCTGCGAGTTGACCAACAGTGAGGGTGTTGGCCAACAGGACCATTTCGACGGAAGTACTCTAAGGAAGTGCCTCCTCCTGATGTCAACCAAGCTATATAGATTGGATATAAACTTCTTAGAAGATTCACTCGCCCAAATGCCTCGGCAGTGGCGAGTATGAACAAAAATATTGGATTCGATTCGATTCAATTCTAGTCCTCCTCCGTGGTCGAGTGGTTACGGTCACTCACTTGCATACCACTATAACCTATCATCACTGATGGTCACATGTTTGAGCCCCGCTCAGACCGTGTCTCTTTACATGAAAAAATTTGCATTTTCTTACGGATGTTGGTGCATCAAGTACTGGTTAACCACTGGAGTCTGCCCTTGAAAAGATGTTGTTACGGTAAACTGTCCGTCGCTCAAATGGGCAACCGGTAGCGACATTAAATAAACTTAAATAAAAAATATATTTATTTTTTGTCGGAGGTTTTTCAAGCATTCAACCAATGATATCACTTGAGCTTGGAGAAGTTAACCTTTGCTCAGGTCACAAGCTCTTGTGTTATAATGATTTCTTGGCATTGGTCTTGAATTCTCGGAGGGCGGCTATCAATCTTCACTGCTTTAGATATTGTGATAATTGGGTACTGTTTGAAGAATGATGATGTTTGTATTGAATATTGATATAAACAACTCAATCTACAGTTCAAGCATAATGTGTCCAGTTGAGGAGAGACATTAGGTAGAGTCTAGTGGTCTAGGTTAGCTGCTACATGTATATGGCTATACAGTCAAACCTGTGTTAGTGGACACCTCCATTAAGCAGCCAACCTGTATTAAGCAGTCAGTTTCCAGATTCCCAATTGGTTGTTTTATTATACATTTGACCTCTATTAAGCAGCCACCTGTGTTAAGCAGCCACTTTCTCTGACTTCCTTGGCTGGCTGCTTAAGACAGGTTTGACTGTAGTTACATAGCTATTGCATTTCCTTCGATGATCCACAGGAACTTGAAATTTTATCCATAAGCCACCAAAGGTCTTGTACCTCTATCCTAGGACACCCCCCTCTATTTTTAAATTTTATGCATAAGCCACCAAAGGTCTTGTACCTCTATCCTAGGACACCCCCTCTATTTTTAAATGTTATCCATAAGCCACCAAAGGTCTTGTACCTCTATCCTAGGACCCCCCCTCTATTTTTAATATTTGTAAAAATAGAGGGGGGGTCCTAGGATAGAGGTACAAGACCTTTGGTGGCTTATGGATAAAATTTCAAGTTCCTGTGGATGAACATATGTGCTCTGATTGAATACATATTCGTATGAGGGTTCCCAAATAATGATATGCAGCTGACATGCGCACTCGAAGCTACGGGCATGCGCATTCGCAGTGTTAGGCAGCGTTCGTCGTGAGAAAAGGCGTGTCTTACAGTTCACGCTGTTCCAAGGATGATCTATTTA